>JAOXYD010201435.1:0-21982 GCA_028565735.1 Pinacopodium congolense
TATCAAAAATTCTTATTAAACCTAATCAAAACAAAATTTTATAAGCCTAATTGATTTTCATACTCAATTAATCACTTAAGAAAATTAATGAAAACTTTAATTTCCTAAAAAGAAACTAGATTTAATTTAAACAGAAAATCAAAAATTTCCAAAAGTTTTTTTTAAATTGAGGAAAAAAAGTAAATTTAATATAGAAAATTATATTGATTAAACTAACACCTTAAAAGAATTTTCCTAATTGAAAATTTCAAAGATTAATCACTTAATTTATCTAGAAAAATTGAATAACCCATGAATTTAAATATGAAAATTTTTAAAAAATGCAATTCAACAAATAAATTAAATAGCACTCTCAATTGAAAGTTTAATTGAGTTTTTAACAAATGAATTTCAAAAAGATGTCTAATTTAATCAGAACATAAAAAAACTTAAAATTAAAAAACTGAAATTAGGAAAATCAAAATTGAACATGCATAAATGCAATTGGATGTTCTAAAGCCATAATTATGCTTATAATTACAAGACACTACAACTAATTCAAACTAATTTCTCAATTCAAGTTAAAAACCCCAATTCAAAACCTTAGAAAGCTAGAAATTTAAAACTGGATCAATCCATATGTAATTGGAGTAAATTGATTGGGGACAAAGGATTAGATGGTTCACAGAAGCATAAAATAACCTTGTAATCACCTGAAGCTCACTAAAGGTGGAGGAACGCTAAAGAAAAGCATCGAAGAAGAGAGGGAGAGTTCGAAGACCTTGAAGATGCAAAGGAAGATTGAAGGAACATTGAAAAAAAATCTTTAAATAACTATAAAAATCAATTTTGGGTAGCTCAAGAATGTAAAAAAAGAAAAAAAGGAGAGGAGAGCTTGAGATGCGACCGTAATGGCAGAAGAAGGAAAAAAGAAAGAGAGTAGAGGACGGAAAATAAATAAAACAAAAGAGGGGAGAAGGGACTTAAATCAAGATGGTTTTAAACATAGGCCGACGGAATTACTTATATCGATTGACCGATCATTGGTTGACTAAAGGACTAATTCGGTTAACCGAAAGATTATAGATACATAGACCTAAACATTTTCTAGCCAGATTTCTTAACAAACTGTATCATTCAAGACAATTCTTATCAAGTACTTCACATACTAATAATTAGGTACCTTTATTATTTGCCATACATCCTTTTTACTTGGTTCAATAATGATTGTTTTATTCCTTTCCGTCCTTAAGGTACTTACAAAACAGAAGTTAATGAACTTTTGGTACCTATATTATCTTAGATCCATAAGTGTTAGTTTTGTAGCTTTCGCAACTAACTGAAACTACATTCACTTTTCTTAAATGATCATAGCAAAAATATCGAACATGTCCATGTCTTTCACAATAAGTACAAAAATATCGGAATGAAAGATCTATATTCTCCTTAGCCTATAATCATGGTAAAACCTTTGATGAAATTTTTGCCTAACTTGAGTGAAGATTCTAGTATCATTGAAGTGACGTTAAGAAAATTTCATAAGTCTTAATGCATACATAGATGCATGATGCCTAGATTGAGTTCTAATTGATGATGCATTTTGAATTACATTAGGACATTCATCTTCTAAATTCTTTCCCTTTACAAAAATGGTTTTACTAGTTAATGCTCCATTACTATAGCCTAAGTCATGTTTGTCATTTCTCATCTTTTGAACACTTAGCATGGTTTCTAATTTTTCTTTTCCCTTTGAAAATTTCAACAGTGATTCTTTAAGTTATTTCACGTCTTTCTTTAAGGCGATATTTTCATTTACTAATTCATCATTATCTTTGATCATTGAATCTAGATCTTTTATAAGGCTTTCATTTTCCAATTTATATTTATTAATCATTTTCATTGATTCCTCATTTTTGTCATGTAATTTCTTCTTTTTCTTAGCTAATTCTTCTATAAATTCTAACATTTCCTCATAAGTGTACTCAACTTCACATTAATCATTTAAGTGAGGAATGCTTACCTTATTTTGAACCATGAAGCAAATATTTGCTATCTCTTCTTTTTCTAATTTACTTGACTGGGACCATCCTGCCTTTAGTGCTTTCTTCTTAAATTCCTTCCTTTCTTTTCTTTCCTTCTTCTCATTGTTTTCATCTTCTTGAAGATGTGGATAATTGGATCTAACATGCCCTTTTTCGCCATGTTTAAAACATGTTAGGTTAGAAATTTTACTTCTAAAAGGATACTTACCTTTGTAGATAGGAGCCTTTCTCCAAATAAGCTTTCTTAGTTCCTTTGTGATAAGTGCAACAGATTCTTCTTTTTAGCTTCCATAGGATGATTCTTTGTTTGCACCTTCCTCCTTTCTTGTAGCTTTAAAGGTTATGTTCCCTTTTTTAGGTATGGTTTCTTCTTGTGTGTCCTTCAATATCATTTCATGCATCAAAAGTGAACTAATGAGTTTATCCATTGGTAGAACGCTTAAATCCTTTGCTTCTTGAATTACAGTCATCTTTGGTTCCTATGATTTTGGTAGAGACCTTAAGATTTTCCTAGCAAGCTCAACATTGGAATAGGTCTATCTAGACCTTTTAGTCCACTAACAATATTGTTAAAATGAGTATACATAATGAAAATATTTTCGTCATGCAACATTTTAAATAATTCCAATTAATGACTAAGCATGCTAATTTTAGTCTCCTTAACTTTGTTAGTACCTTCATAAGTAACTTCCAAGATACGCCAAATATCATAAGTGGATTTGCACATGGATATTCTATTAAACTCTTCTACGCCTAGAGCACAAAATAAAACATGCATAGCTCTACTGTTTATAGACATTAATATCTTTTTTTCAAGATTTAACTCATTGTCTTCTTTAAACACTACTTCATTTCCTATAAGTTTCGAAAGTAAAGTGTTTTTTTGAGAAACACAAAGCCATAAGTCCACATTTTCACTTCTTAAAAAATTTCTCATTATAACCTTCCAATTCAAATAATTACTACCATCAAAATAGGGTGCTCAATATGTGTTGTGATCTTCTAAATTAGAAGAAGAAGAAGCAAAAATATTCATTTATACCATAAGTTCTATACTCACTGATTTGTTGAACTTAAAACTATGGGAGTCCTACGTTCTGATACCAATTGTTAGGCTAATATGGCACCTAAGAGGGGGATGAATTAGGTGTTTAAAATTATATGTCTAATTAATTAAAACTGGATAACTAAGATGCGGAAGCTTAAAAACACAATCTTAATTCACCAAAAATGAATAATTAACACAATAAAATAAATGCGTAAAAAATAAAGAGATAGAGTAAAGAGGTGCACTAGATTTATACTAGTTCAGAGCTATCCACTTACTCCATCTAGTTCCCAATCCTACTATTGAGATGATTGTACTAAAATCAATAAAAGTACAATGTTCAAGCTTATAATCCCTTTTAAAGGTTTAAAGGTAACCTTTCACTCAATTCTTTTTCTAAGACTAAAGAATAACCTCACCAACTCACTAGAAGAATTCAAGAAAAATATTTCACTTAATTTTACTTGATGAATTAAAGAGGCTTGAAAAATAGATGCACAAAAATAAAGCTTTAGTATGCCTCACACAAACTCAACACAAACAAATATAAGCCTTTAGGATTATAAAAACTCAGTTAACACTTAATATCAATACTGTATCATGATTCTGTTTTAACCATATATATAACTATCATATTTATACTTAATTCGGTTGAAAAGAGCCATTGTCCAATCGTAATAACAACGTTATACGAGTTAATGTAAATCACCGTGGTATAATCTGTCGAATGCTAATATTATCCTTCATACCTTTTAACATTCGGTTGACCTAAGGTAAGGTTTGGTCGACCAATTGTCCATAGGCTAGTATTTAGTTGACCAATCTTGTCCATTATGTCATCCAATCATCCTTATTTGATCAACCAATTTAAACAGATTACCTAACTTTAAGTAATTTGGCCCCTTAAACAAAAATTTTAGCAGATTAAACCCAATTCAAACAACATCAAAACATACTTCATATTTAAACCAATTCTAAAATAGGATTCCCCTAACTTAGGTTATCAAAACTTCATTTCATGCTAACCTATGTATTCTTAATTAATTAAATCACTCATCAAGAGGTTTAACCATATATAATCACATAACAAAACACAAAACTCTTGATTATGCACTTATATGCATATTCTAAGATATGTATGCATGAATGAACAAATATAAGCCTCTTAAACCATTAAAATAAAATTAAGTAAAGTTTACATAAAAACATAAGTGACCTAAACTAATTTGTTTCTTCAAGCTTTGTATCTCCATAAGATTCAATTTCTACTTTGAAGCTCTTAAGTGATCATACTTGAATTTTATTGATACCTATCTTTCAATCACATTTAAAAACACAAGCATTAGTAATAAACTTAGTTTTGTCATTACCAAAATAAGGTGGAACTTCCCTTAGTTCAATAAATGGTGTTAAGTTGGAATCACATTCTAACTAAGGATTCCTATGATTCTGGAGGAGCTAGTTATATGAAAACAAGGAACTGAGATCTTCTCCATCCCCTTTCTGACCCACCCTTTGGTCTTAAGAATATTGGTTTAAGAATAAGAATGAGTGATTGCCCTTCTTTGATATTATTATGCCAGTATAGACCAAAATTTTTGTTATGGTCTAATTTTGACTAGTAATAAATCCTGGGGCTTTGTAAAATTTGATTAATCACATAATTATGTATATTCCGTTTACTATAGAAGTTCCCAGGGAATTCATTAAAGGAACATTGAAGATTAGTTTTTATTTTCAATGAACATCTTCCATTTCATAAAAATTGTAGGTAATATATCCTTACACAAGGGTCGTCCTATCTAACTTTTCAGCATTAAAATACGTTTTATCTATAGATGATTCTCACAAGAGATTCCTAATAGATTGTAAAATTCCCTTTATTTTTCCCTCATAAAGGAAATAAAGTGATTAGGCAGTACATTATATATATATATATATATATTTCTATATTATAACTTCTTTTAATGTCCTACACATTTTCTTATATTTTCAATTAGATGATCCATTAATTCAATTAACAAAGGATTATAAATGGATCTTTTTTTTTTTACTAAAGATTGGAAATAGATGAACTTTTTGTAAGGTTGTTATCATCCATGAGGATAACATTGGGTGTAATATAGAGGATATCTAAGAAAGGTCATGAGTATCAGTCTTGGTATGGTAGCCATATAGTTTTACATGTTCGAACGCCATAAAAAACACAACATTTTACATGTAATACCTCTTAAGTTGGCCTGTTGACATTGAAACCGGAGATGACAATAAAATTTGTATATGTGATGTTAAGTTTAACTGGGAATTATAAAGCCTTTATAGACAATCTCATTGTTAGCCTATTATTCAAAAAATGGGCATGACATAGAAACATTTATACCTTATACAAGAAAAATTCAATGCAACAATTAAAGGCAATGCATTTCTTCACTTCTTTTAACAAATGTTGAATGGTTACATGAAATGGTACATAATGCTTTTCTTCACTTCTTTTAACAAGTGCTTAATGGTACATGAAATGATACATATGTTGTAGTAAAGGTGGGTATAATGTTTCTTGCTAAAATGTGGCAGCTTCTAGATTGATTTGTGGAAATGAACTTGATGGTGACGTAGAGTTGTGATAAGAAACCTATTGTAATGGGTTTAAAGTCATTGGAGATGATATGTCACATTGGTAAATGGCGTCTTGCTTCACTGTTTTAAACATGGTATTTATTCGTACTATAAAAATACCTCCTTATTATTAATTCCCTGTGTGTGGGAGTTTAGCAGTTAGGTGTATGTTGTTCATTCATGTATGGGATCAACTTTGTTCACATGTTGAAGTCATATTTAGCAAACATTACAATGAATATTTAAAAAGTGGTCAAAAGTTACATTGTTATTGTTTATTTAATGTCTCAGTAATGTATCCAACAATAACTAATTAGTTTATAAATATGCACTCGAAAAACAACCTCACTTATTATGTGCAAGCCACTCCAACACTGTTCATTATTAGTGACCTCTCATCTCATCCTCGTATTATAGGCAACTAGGTAATTTTTTAACTTGCTCAACCTCAATCTTCGTATCACGTTTCCTCCCCTTATAACTAAGTTTACAAGATTTCCTTTTTATCTTTAACATCATTGTTTACGAAACTATTAGTAGAATCCTAAATTGTAGTTCGATCCTTCCTACCCCCTATGTCTAGCCTCACACTTAGACAAACAATTTTTTTCTATGAAATAAGTTACCTTAGATTGTTGTTGATATGTGTAAATTTCTTTCATCATTGACCCATTTACTTAATTCTATGTTGATAACTCTATTTAAACTTCTTACACATCATTATTTGTGTAACTTGGTTACAGATCAGTTCCCTTACATCCCATTTTAAATCAATTAGCGCAATCCATTACAAATTGGTAGACCATTTTAGCAAGAATTGTTTTAAGATTTCCAAAGTAATGGAAGATATGGTGAATTTTGAAAACAATTATATGATTGAACCATTTGTCATGATTACCTTACCCTAGCATGCTTTAATTCTCACGTAGAGGAAACTAAATAGGTTTGATGTGATTGATATTCATATAAGGATGGTCTTACTGTAGAAACTATTGATTTCACAATACTGGGTTGACAGACTTGCCAAAATTAGCTAGGCATTTAGAATAAAGGTCTCCTTGAGAGATATGCTGTACTCCTTTGATGTAACATCAGTACGCACTCTTTTCTACCTCATAATTACGTCGCACCACTTTGATGATAAATGGAAACACTTTAGTCTAAGCAGAATGTCATGGTATTGTTCATGTATAAAACATCCGTAAAGCCAATATTAAGGTACATAAAAGAGAGTGTAGATAAGGAGTGAGGATTGACAGTAAGACAATCAACTTATTTTCCATCCCTTTTTAATGTATCATATGATGTTATGTATATATTATAAAGTTTAGTGATCACAGTGGTCAGAATATTGTAGACCAAAATTTGTATTCATTATTACCATGCGAGATTGACTATACCTTAATGCGAAAGTCTTAAGAGGAAGTTCCTTGCCAACGAAGAAGGCATACGTGAGTGATTATGTTCAAGGTTATATCATTGATGTTACTGTCATCTTCTTTTACAATTACCATGTTTAAAGAAACATATGATAGACTACTAAATGACACTATGTTTTAATAGAAATCAAGAGTGACATTGTCAAAATATTCATTTAAAAACTTAAGTTCCAACTATAGTTGGAACGTCTAAAGGTCAGACACCTACAAAAGGAGAATGAACTGTTAAAGGCCAAGGTCTCATAAACATTTCACCCTTAGAAACACATAAATATGTTGTATATGTTCATCGTGTGACCATAATGTTGCTAAATAACAACTATATCACGGAAGTATAAATGTTGTTCAATGGAGGACGATGAAGTGATGATGAAAAAAAAGGAAAACATAGGTAATTATCATAAGAGACAATGGAAAAAAGGGTGATGGGGATTAATTTATATCAGTTCTTTCAGAAAAAAAAATTTGTTAGTGGAAAAATTATTGTAACTTTTGAGTATGACATATTCATGTCATATTTTTCATTATTAATGGGGCATTGGTCTGTCAGATTTTGTTTTATTTTAGTTGTGTTCCGAATGTTTTGCCCCAACAAATAACTGCTATACTTGCTTCAACAATAAAATCAAGATACATCTTATATTATCCAATTGCTTCATCTATTTGAGTACTTGTTATCACCCTTTACTACATATTTTTAGTAAAGTGCATGGGAACATAACCAAAGGAGCTTCTAAGGTTGTTGTGTGGAAATAAACGTGCAATGTTAGTAGTGAACATTAACTTTCATAAACCGGAATTCATTCACAATACAATTTATTACTCAATACCATTCTATATAGTTGCTAAAAATGGTTAAGAGTGGGTATAGATCTACGTACATAAATATATAATTTGCTTCTAAACCTTATAAGTTTGTACATATTCTATGTAAAAACCATGGCTAAACCAACAATAAAAGCATTATACAAACAACACAATCTTAATGTACTACCAACTTGCATTATCAAACATAATAGCTATTTTTAGGGTATATAGCTTCACATTCATATAAACATGACTACTTGGAATTCCCTACATACAACCATTTTGTTAGAGTTCTGCACTCTATTCAACTTTTCAACGTTAGAATTGGACATATTCTATGTACTAAACATAACTAAACCATCAAACAATTTAAAATAACATTAGATAATCCTACATCCATTTAAACAAAACTGTTCAAAAGTCCTTATATATGACCACATGGTTATTATTAATCCTATTTGGCATCTAAGAGGGAAGTGAATTAGGAGGCTTAAAAATTACTAACATGATTTCTTAAGTTTACCAAAATTTCAAACATTTTTGTTGAAACAGATGATCTAAAATACACAATATATGTAATTCAATAATATGATTCCAATATGCACAGTTTCAAAAATAAATAACTTTTTTATTAAACAATGATATAAACACAATTTATAAACAACAACTGATTTAAACATAACTTATAAATAAAGGAATTAATGTAAAAGAATGTAAGGAAGAAAGAAGATAACAAATTTATCATGGTTCAGAGATGCCAACTTTCTCCTACATCCAGTCCCCAACAAACATTGATGAGAGTTTTTACATTAAATAACACGAGTACAATGTTAGGATTTACAAAATTCATTTTCTAAAGCTCCATGATAGCCTTTTCAGTCCTTTTTAAGGCTTAATGATGACTTTTTTCTTGTAAATATTCTACCTCTCAAAAATATACTTGAAAGAATCTCACTCACACTTAAATTAGAGTATCTAAAGGCTTACAAACTCTTTTATATAAATGTAGAAACATGTAAAGAAATTCACTCACAAAGACTAACTAAAGTCTTTTAATGCTCAAAAACATTTGAAAGATTGATTTTCAAACTCTTAAATGTTGAAAACTAATGCAAAAATCATCTATTTATAGATGCAAGAGATCAAATTATCCATTGCACATTGATCTGGAATGATCCAAGATATTAAATTCTTTTTTCTATTAAGAAATAATCGTTGGAGTGCAAAATTTGTTTAATAATAGTGGTTAAGATTAAGACTCAACAATGTAATTGGTTTATCATTATTGTAGTCCTTCATCAATGTGAGTGTATAACAACACCATTATTTGTCATCATGAATCATTGTTGTGCATCCTGAAACACATTGGAACTTGTCCAAAAAAATTTCAAACCTTCCCAGAGTTATTCCACCACTATAAAACATTTTCTTAACTCACAAACATATTCAAAACCCTCCCAAAACATTTTTAACTCATCAAAAAGATTATTAAAAATAGTTCCCATAAAAATTCCTTTTGATTATGTATCATAAATCCATATACTAAGTTATGTATGTAATTATGCACAAATGAGCCTCATCAACCACCAAAATTAACTAAATAAGACCTATAATAAAAAATTACAAGTAGAAGGAAATGTATAAGAATTCTATCCCGATCTTCCAGCCACTTGAATATTCATTATTTCACCATAGGTTCCACATTGATATTTAATAATCAAGTTCTTTCATATTTCAATTTTAATACCTATGTTTCAATCACTTAAATTACAACAAAAATATTAGTTTAAATTTTTTTTTTCATTAACAAAACAATGTGGATCTCCTTTGGTTCAACAATTGCTATGGTTCTACAGTCCATTCATATTTTTATTACTTTATCCTAGTAACCCAACCATGGATAAGTTGGCAAAGTACATTAAAATCACTACCCAAGAACTGCTTACATAAATATACATGGACTGAAGTAGGATCTTCATGTTGTTACCATTGAAAAAATCATTTGTTAAGGTTGATAATATAAGGCATTTAAATGGGGTTATACTAATAAATAACAAAAACTTTGTTCATTAACTTAGCATTTTTTGACACAATTCTTCCTTGTCAGTTAAAGTGGTACTACTAGAGTCGAAAATCCTTATTAGCCATCCTAACATGTCAATGCATCAACACCATTAACAACCATCAATGAACACCAAAATCATAATTTAGATAATGTTGACATGAGGAATGTACACAGTGCAATAAAGAGTAAACCTTTACAGACGCACATTCCATTGAGCATTAAAAACATATAACTATGAATTATATTTGACCTTACCTAGGGTTTAAGACGACAATCGATACCCAAACTGCGATCCTTTACCATGATTTTTACATTTTTTTGTGCAATGGGCATCATGTTTGTATTTATCATAATCTTCCCTGCTTTATCCTTACAAATAACATAAAAGATTGTTTCCATGATAGTTTAATAAGCATAGATCATTCTATTACTCTCTTATGCATGAGATAGGGGACCTATAAAACTTACATATTGCAAATGATAGGTTAACGATATAGACCTCAAAGCGTGCTTATGTTGTTGTCACTACATTTTCAAGTAGGAAATTTGACATAAATCCCCTTATAAACTACAAGCACATTATTCATATAATTATGTAATGACAAGTGGTAACACATGATCCATTTAATGGGTTTGAAGTGTCATACAGTGTATATACCATGTCATTTACTAGAAATCTGACTCTAAAGTGGGTCAGCACATCACTTGCATTTGAGGACAACAAGCATTTCCTATAACTTTTACATTAGTGAACTAGCATAACAATTGCATAAGATATTAATGGATTGAATTACCAATAAGTGCTTTTTTCATAATTGTAGAAACTCTAATCTCATCTTGGATTCAGCCTTCGTACACTGGTATTTCACATATCAATTCTGAACTTGTGACTGAGGGTCAAACTTGATTTTCTATTTAGATTATTTATAAAAAAACTTATGACTAAGGGTTCAACGGTGGGCTCTACAATTCTTGGTGCTTGGGTTCGACCTTTCTTTCTAGCTTGCATCACACTTTCAATATTAGATCTAAAATGTATTACAAGGTTTGAAGTAACAACATGTGATTTAAAAAAATATGCCACAATTTTGATCTTCTTCTTCCTTTGCCTCACACAAAAATCCATGTCCACTTCCATCATGCTAGGAATAAATGTAGGTCCTCCTTGCCTCCATCCTAGGTTTTGCATGTCCCTTATATCCTTACTTCAGTGCCTCTTAATTGACTTTGTAGAAAGATCCTGTATTTCAGACATAGCCAGCGTCATTAATTCTCACTCCCTTTCTTTAATATATATATATGTGTGTGTGTGTGTGTGTGTGTGTGTGTGTGTGTGTGTGTGTGTGTGTTTAGTAATATACTGTATATGTTAACATATCCTTCATCAATAAGGAAATCAAATATGTCTTAATATGTTGTGCACACAAGCCATTATCTTTTTTTTGTAGCTCTTTAAAGGAGCCAAACTTAATCCCTCCCAAACCTTTGGAATTATCAGGTTTTTTCCTAATTGCAACATTTCTGGCCCCCACAACATGATAATCATCCTTTTTCACTTCTATATCTTCCCTCTGTAGAACCTCCTTATCCCTAACAAGTTCCTCCACCACTTTCTCGTGCCTTCTCGAAGGTGTCCCTGCATCTGCCTTATTAATGTTAATCATTTCATGATAACTCTGTTCTCTTAAACTTTGTATGCACATTAGTACATAATGACTTTCATGTTAGGGAAAGCCATTTGTTGTGGTACGTAATTGATTGAGGGTAATGACATTTTGTTACCAGTATTTAAGTGGAACATGACATACCTTCAACTATTATTGATATTATTCCCGAGCACCGCATCTAGTTGGGCCTTCATCATCATAATACACCATCTAAGTCTGAAAAAAAAAGATCCAAACAATTTAACTAATGTTGTTGTGGTACGATTATTTACCATAAAAGGTGAACTAATAACAATACATGTATATAAACTTGGCTTTTTCATAATGTTAAGGCTCGGGTATATCCAAGTCCAATTCTTCTTTAAGGTCAATCTCATCCCAATCATTTTATCACAAGTAGCATTCCCCCACTTTAGTAAACAGTTAACTTTTACACAAAAATATTTAAAATTTAATAATATTCACAAACAGATCCCACATCATAATACAAAGCTCATACAACCAACTCACTATTAACACAATGATACATCTACTCATATAGGGAGCAAACCTTTTCATGAAGTACATGGTGGAACTTCCTATTTTGCATATAAAGTTGTTCAATATAAAATGGGTCAATGCAATGTTCTGGCAGCCATCAAGTTTAGTTAAAGTGCTCAATAGATGAGCTCTTATCCCATGCGATACTTTAGGACATAAAAACACTCCCGACACATATAATAAAAAGCTTTTGTAAAAAGTTTCCTCAGTTTCGATAGCTTATAATTTCTAAAGAACAAGTGTGTTTTAAATTTTTCTCCTTCACTACATATTCCTGACAAAGCAAATCAATCTTAGTTTTTAATCCTTGCATAGGAATGCGCCTAAGATCAATTGGTGCCTTTAAAATCCAACCATCACAGTTACTTTATATGTCCTTATACACGTTATTATGAATGGTCAAGGATAGGTCGTCAAGGTTTAAATTCATGCACAACTAATAACACAGATTTGTGTTATGTTGAACCTCTGAATTTTTAAACAACTGACAAAGCTCATATTATGTACCTATTGAACCTGCTGGTTATCTATGGTGCAAATCATGTTGTATATTTTGATAGCATATCACTACATTTAACAACCCTACAGACATTGATTAGACATTTATGTGAAAAAACCGTAGTCACTTCTTATTTTCAAGTGCACTCAAATCAATACTTTTAAACCTAACCCTTTTACAATATTTACACATATGGCTACCAAATTCTTCATAAATATGTAATCACAACATTGTAAAAGTACATTATAGATCATTATAAAACTGCAGACTTGGTGGCCAATCACTATTACCAATTGCTATTAAACATTTTCATGCAAATTTGGACTCATCATCAATCTATGCAACTTCTTGTTTTTATAGTGTCTCCCGTTTGCTGATGCCTGCTAATGTATCTTCACCCAAACTAAAGCCTTACTTCCTTTTTCTAAATTGCAAACATTTTCACAAGTAATAACATAAAACCATTGGTACTACTTAGTTCAATTGGTACATGAATTCCTTACACAAATACAACTCAACATTTTTAGTGCATGAATAGCTATGTCCTTATGAAACCTCACTTCATTAACTTGTGTAACTCCTCATTTTTCCAGTGTCTGCCATCCACTGATGCCTGCTATCATATCTTCACCTAAATTAAAGACTTCCTTCCTTATTATAGACAACCTTTGTCAATAATTACTTCAATTATTATACGAATTCTATATATAAGCGCAACACAACATTTCTGGTACACAAACAACTATGTCCTTACCTTACTTCACCAATCTGACGTATTTTCATTCAAACTAAAGCCTTGTTTCCTTTATTTAGCCTGTAAGCATTATCATATGTTATTATATACAACCATTGTTAATATCTAATTCAATCGGTATTTGAATTCCATAGACCAACGTGACACAACATTTATAGTGCAATCCTTATGAAACCCCACTTCACCAACCTGTATAACTCCACATTTCTATATTGTTTCTTATCCACTGCTACTCGTTGACGTATCTTCACCCAAACCAAAACCTTCCTTCCTCTACCTTGCCTACAAATAATGTCAAAAGTTATTGTAGACAACTATTATTAATAACTAGTTTAAGTAGTATATGAATTCTATACGTAAATGTAATACAACATTTCTAATGCATGAAAAACTATGTCTTTATAAAACTTGCTATCCTTAGTGAAACTATATAACTCCGTACCATATTTAAGTTCAAGAAAGCTATCTTTTACAATATATGCTTAGCTAGCTTACATACCACCATTAACAAAGCAAGCTGAAGAAGTTAAAAGTTATTTGAACAACAAATCCAATCAAGCTACCACACAGAATAGTCATGAAGATGTTGCCATAAATTATAGTATAAAAAGTATGACTTTAATCAACCACAGTCTTATCATTACTACAAATTTATAAAAGGTGTCGCCTTCTGTGAATTGTCAATAAAACGTTAGAAACATCTCAAATTAGAAATAACCCTTAAATATTCACTGAAAATAATGTTAAGTAAGCACTTTATTTCAAAGTGTACATAAGCTCCTGCCTATCAATTGAGGTTACAAACTCTAAAGAAAAATTATATCTTCATCCAATGAGAATTAGAAATCTTCACACGTTATCGTTATCCATAACAAACTCTTTCCATTCTATTAAAGGGTGATTTCATTTTTACTTTATACAACACTGTATCATGTTTTCCTTATACTCAACTAAAAAGACACATTTTCTACACCAAATTACAATAAGTAGGAATGGTAACATTAACCCGACAATCGCATACAAAAGCACTACACATTACCTTTTTTATGGTCGACTTCCGTGAAAAAACCAAGCTAAAACTCTCTTATGTTGAGTGCTAATCTAGGAAAATGAAAAGAAGTAACTGTATCCAAAGCGGGAAACTTTAGCACTCTGCCTAAAGCCATAAATTTTACATTACTTCCCATGATATCTTAAGTAGCTTTCATAGGAAGATTCAATGTTAGTTTAAAATGATACTTTCACTTGGCAACATTTGTACCAGGTGCATTGGCCATCATAAAACACTTTAACATTTTTGCTATAACGAGTTATACTATAAGTTTTTTTTTCCAAAGTTACCTATATTTATGTCATTATCTCTATGTATCATGCTTTACTTTGTTTAATTTATGTAAGTTTTTTTTTTCACTTTATCAAAGTTTTATTGTGTGAAATTTACACTACATACGTAACGAATAGTCGAATTTAATTCTTATGCTTAACCATATGATTATGTCACCAATCTATATTATTGAGGCCTTACCACAAGTTGTATAACTAATTCACTTTCTAAAAATAGATAACAATATGTAACTTATTTTCATTTATGTATTATGAAGGTGTTCTTCCATAGTGTTAATAGCATATCATAAAATGAAATATTGATACTCCTTAAAGTTTAAATACAACATTTGGTAGTCCATAACACACAGAGTAAAAAAGTTAATTGGTAATTACTTTAACAAAATTATGATACATATTACTCACATCAATCGTTATTTAATGTTTTAATCCATGAAATGCATTAATATGTGGACGTTTCTTATCTAGCCTTGTTTTATGTAATAATGATAATATCAAGATTTTAAGGGGCCTCCAAAATGAATAGCAAATCATCCAAAATCATGTTTAACCACAGCTTCCGCAATTAGCATAATCAGCACCCGTACATACTTCAAGAATGGTAAAATAATTCTATACTAAAGCAACATATTATTCTCTATATTCATTCTAAACTAATTCAACACTACATATGCTAATGTGACCATATAACCACTGCGGTTACGAGGTATGTTGTGTCTGCATGTGCGTTACTAAGATATATCAAATTTAACTTTTGGATTTGGTATATCATCTTAACATCATGGTTAGTACAACATTGTCTTCTTCAACCTTGTTATTAAGATATCTAGCATAAAAAACGTTTTACATATAACTTCCTTATTATTGTTAAATAATAATTAACATATTATATTTGAGAAATATGGATATTCATTATGCACACTTACATTCCAAAATATCATAGAGACCCTATTTAATTGTCATGATTCCTTTATAAAAATCTATATTCATAGTCTCTGTGTCGATACCTATTTCCTATAATCATCATCTTCCAATATGATATTGTCAACAAGCATAGAGAACCTTAGGGAATTGACATACCCTATGTCTACTTCCACATTATGTCATGACCTTTGTAAATACATCTAAACAAGGATCTTAGTAATTGTATATTCCATAGAGACCATTATTTAATTTAAGCGTCTTGTTGGATGCTATGAAAATATCATGATGGAATGCTCCTTATGATAACCTTATCTGAATCTTTATAGGGAACAAAATCTCAACATCATATTGAATGAGAGTCCACTTGAAGTCTAATGCTAATGATAAAGAATTCTAAGGGTTTTCATATTTGCTACTAGAACATAAGTGCTTTCATAGTCAAAGCATATGACTAAATATATCCTTTAGTCACCAATTATGCTTTTATCTCTTTTGTGTACTACCAACCTTGTATTTCACTAATAAGATCTACTTAGACATGAAAATAGCATTCCCTTCAACTCTACAAATGTTCACATAAGTTGTTTTTTCTTTGATGCATTGTAATTGTTTTGGGTCATCCCTCACTTTCATTAATTGACAATGCCACAAAAACAATCTTAGGAAAAGAAATAGTAAAATACAACTAAATGAGTATGATGTTAATAGGGTCTCCATGTGGTTCATACATACTTTAATTGTTTTATTTTTAGGGTACATTACACCTTTTTTTTTTTTGGTTAAAGTGATAGTATTTGTAATTATATTATTTTGACAGATTAATTTAGTAAAGTGGATGCATAAGTTAGATGTTGTTTCTATCCACACAAACTGACACACCATCAAAGGCATATATCATAGACCTACTAAGCTAATGTCATTTTTCATTTAATATCACTAAGGAAATCTTGAACTGCTAAAGATTAAACCCATTATTATTTTTTTGGTTTAACATTTGGTAATTACCGAAGCTCACATCATTATCAGTTAGATTTAATATATATCAATCTTCATATTCACATTGAATTATGTCTTACCCTTAAACTAAACATATCATTCACTACTATTCATACTTTGTTAAAATCTAAAATCTAGGTACTTTAAGATTAATCCGAACAACTTTTACCTATTTGTTTTACTTCCCTAACTACTATATTAGCTATTTCATTATCAAAAATCATGTTCCACCTGTATTAAATGAAATTGATTCTTCAAGTGTATCACAACATTATGACGATCATGGTTACTATTTCTGCATATTCTTATGCATTCCACATTGATCTTATATGGAAAAAAAATCTAAAATTACATATTTAAAATTCCCTAAACATGTTAACTTAAAGGAATAAATGCAATTTATTCATTTTTCAATCACTATAAAACCATCATAAGGTAAAACTACTATCTAATTACATATATAGGTTTCATACAACTAATCCAAATTAACTGATTTTTTAAAACATCTTACCATTTAGTTCTTTATTGAACTAACTAATTATACTTTTAAACCAATCTGTTTTGTATCCTAAACCTGCAAATTATAACATCATGAAAATCTGTCATTTTGACCATTTAACCATTCAACTTATTATTGAAAAGCTAGTTCTAATATAATTCAGTTTACATTAATAAATAAATCAATTAACTCATCAGCTCGAATGAACTAAGCAAAATTTATTTGGTTAGACAAAAAATTGGATTTAAATCCCACTAAACAAATACAATATGAAGGTTATTGAGTGAATAAGAATAACATGTAACAAGATAACCTAAATGGGCATCATACCCTTTGTCTTTATTCTAACACATTAGAATTAATGATATCATGTGACAAGTCTAGTGTTATACTCTTACAGCCGATGAAATGATGTTGCTACATAATGTTGGTAAAATATACAAAACGTTTTAGTACAACACCAATCTCCTGACAGACAAAGGTCGTATGAACAGAAATTTAAATCAATTGAAAAATCATGCCTCCTTGCTATTGGAATACATGTTACAAAGGTGCCGAAATAACTTCTCTTTGAGTCGCTATTTCAGAAGTTACGTCAATGCACCATCCACTAGCAATTTTATTCACCTATTCCCTCTAAGTTTCTACCTTGATCTCGCCATACATGGGGTAAGTTTTATTCATCAATCATCAAAGGTTATTGCATCGTATTCTCCCTTTCTTTACCACTTCTCTCACTTCAGTTTCTTATAGCCACAACTGTCTTCGTCAATTTTATGATGTTTGGGGGGCAAAAGGAGATTAATGTGCTATAAGGAGGCTATTCGAATGGTACGTTTACATGACTCTAAAATATCTATATTCGAACGATCTATCCATAATTTTTCATTTTGTATAGTGAATACTCTTCTTGGTAGAGGACATAAAGATGATACTGTGGTTTAATCAGGTGTCACTTCTCTCAATCATATGCATATGCTAGCAAACAACCGTGAAAATAAGGCTCCAAAAGGGCAATGATACAAACGAATGATGAACTACTAAACAATGTAGGAATGCATTTTCTTAATGTAAGCTAAACATGATTTTATTTTTGTCTTCTATGTGCTAAGCAGAGCAAAAAATTCATAACCAAGTGGAAGGGAGATGGAACATCAAATAGAACTCATAATAAGAGCATATGTTATAGGGAAAAAACCACATTAGAGTCAAATATCTCCTCTAAGAGTCAACATTCATACAAACATTTGACATTAAATTAGATGGTTCAGCTTCTAAATGAGAAGAGGAAGAAGATTGTAGAAATAATAGCTTTTAGACTTAAAGAGGTCAAATTAGTTGTAAGATGGACGAAAATGTACTTCCTCAAAAAAGAGTATGAGGAGATGAAGGAGAAGTTCTCTAATGTACTGCATGGAAATGAAGAGTAGTATAGAAACGAAGACACCCACGATATGAATACTAGCTACCAAGAACAAATGAATAATCACACAGTTAAATGAAAATTATTCAAAATGTCAGTTGCGAAAGCTCCTGTCACCTCATATGTGTAGGAATAGGAGTCACATTATACCATCTATGTAAAACTTGAACCAGTTGTTGATCAATTAGGCAATCCATTTTTCCTACGTTGAAGAGACTAATTGAAATCAACATAACACTTTTTGTTATAAACAACTGTAGATATAGAGTTGTAACAGAACTGTCGGGCTACTATTTACACCATTGTTTGAACTTGAAGTACATATTACTTAGGAGATGTTTAGTTGAGTTGTGGATTGTGATTTTGTGTTGTAATTGTTGTATTTTTGTATTGGTAATTGTGTTTTCTTTATTGATTTCTGTGTTGTATTAGTGTATTTTCTTTATCGATTTTTGTGTTTAGAAAAACAGAAAACGAAAACTAAAGATGAAAGCTAAAGTAAACAAGGCCTTAGTTAACCATGTGATTAGATGCAAGTGTTTTAGCTACTATTTAGGACTGTCATATGAACTTTGTATAATACTCTCATGATCCTTAAGATTCGTGAATCATATGCTTCATATTAATTGATAGATTCATGAATCATATGCGTCATAGTAATTGGTTCCTTCTTGTTATTGATTTACCTTTATCAGTTGTTTATCTACTCGTAGTCATTTCGTGTTTGTTTACACTTATGACATATTTAAAGTTAAATTGTTATAGGTTTCATATAGTTAGAGATTTTTATTCTGTAACAAATTCCTACCATCTTATTTATATTGGGGGCGCATAACTTCTGTAAGCTTATAGTTATATTCCACTGTAAACATAATTAAGGTATTTCTTATACATATTCGTTTCATAATTTACGTATAGTGTTAGTGTCTTCTTTATTACAATCTCCTATTTTTTCCACGACCTCATCTTTAATTTATTAAACTTATGGAATACACTTCTGTATTAAATTGATTGTGTATATCAATTGTACATGACGTGTTAAGCCACATAATAAACATCATACATTCATAATTACATATCGCGATATAAAAATCATGCAATGCCTTAGTTTATAGCGTACTTGCAGTTTACTTAAACTATATAACATTGTTGTGCAATCTGTACTAACCTTATACATAAGGCACATACATTATTTCAAACATAAAATCATAATAAGGCATTACGAAGACTACATTCAACTGCATAATAAGTCAAAATTTCGTGTAAGTCATGCCACAATTATATCTAAATTGTACCACCATTATGTCCACTTCATACTACTACTCGAGTTATAATTGAACAACATATTTAATATCAAGTATTATGTTTTTTTTTTCTTTTTGTAACACAATGCGTCTTTATACATAACATGGTAGAATTTTTATATAAATCATATATCGATCATAAGTGTGCCAGTGTAATGTACGACACCTATTACTTTTAGATAAATATTTTCAAATCACCGTGTACAAAGATTCATCGACAAAATTACATCAATTCCATTCATACTGTATAATCATTTTATACCGTCATATTTTACAGACCATACTAGCTGCAACTATAAACCATTACAGAACTTTATACAAGCCAAGTCATTATTTTATACAAATGAAACGAAATATTTTTACAAATAATACCATAATTTTATGTAAACTATATAACAAGAACCATAATAATACCTTATATTTTGTTTTGTAAAGGCTATATTACTATCACAAAAAATGGTTATTTGATTATATTTGCATTGTCTCCATGAAACATTAAAATCTATTTATTCATAAGCAAACAATAACAATAATTATTACTATACCGTACTCAATCATGTAGAATTTTAAATCACATATGCTTCTGCAGACAACACCAATGTCTTATCAAATTCACAATGAGTATCACTTTATTTAATTGATTTTTTACATTAATAGTAGACATAACCTCTACCTTTTCAATTCAAGCAATTTCATCTGCTTCATATCCAACCAAAACAATGTGCATCATCTTGAAAATCCTCTACTTAACATGAATATTTTTCCTTCTATTTAGCATCTTTATTCTAATATCTGCCCATTGTAACTCTCCCTTACCCTTACTTTCTTTCCTTGTGAAATACCTGTTAAACATAATAACGCATTTAAGTCATTCTTGTAATATGCTTGAGCATATTAATCATGATAATTTACACATCAATACAACCTTAAATGTAACAACCTAAGATATGACGAAATGTAAACATCAGGAAATTCTAACAAGTACACATAAAATGCACAATGTAAATAGAATTATATATTTAAAAGAAATATAAAGATACATTAATACATGCCATAATATATTCCCACCAAAAGGTTGTTCTTCATAAATGACTTCACAAAGAAACACATTTATTTTCATATTTGCAATTAATAAAGTTAAAATTTTATGTATTACATTCTAGATCAAATAGTAGATGTACGATGAATATAAAAAACCCTTAGGAAATCAACCAAATAACCATAAATATATAAAGCATAAAAAAATATTGTGCCTTTCTTACTTTATTTGTATTGAGGGTACAATCTTGTATCACAAGTCCATGAACAAAGGGATTTCACTATAAGCTTCTAAAGTTCACAATACAAGAGGGATGTCAATTTCTAAACCTGTTATCATTTTACTTTAGAAAATTGCGTTCAACTTCCCAATTGACTCAACATATACTTGATTTTCAGTTTTATCTCATTGTTTAAAGCCATCATCAATCTTATTCATAAGATTTTCCTAGCTAATGATATCTTAAGAATACAATTTTACTCATGTACGAGAGAGAACTTACAAATCTAATCGATTGAATGTAACTACTCAGAAGTATGAAAAATAACTAAAAGATAAAGAATACAGAAAAAATTCTTGCTTATTATTTTGACATACCAATGACTTAGAAGAACGACGATTGATCTTCAGCGGGGCAATTGGAGTCTCCACTTCTATCTCAGTTCAATAGATTGCGTTGGTCTTATGGATTTCTTGGACATTGGAAATGCATAGTTGTGAGGCACTTCAATGCCCTTCAACAAGGATAAGAAAATGAATAGTTTGGATGAAAGGGTGGAGGGGGCAATCATTGCGAACATTATACACGGGAGATGCACTGACAGTTAGGGATGATGGGAGAAAAGGAGAGGAATGTGCTGCCATGGTAGAGTTTGGAGGCACTCTATGTTGATTTATGCCATGCAGTCAATCGATTGGTCGTAGAATTGTGACATATTTATTAAAGGCATTATTTATCTTATACATAATTGTTTAATTAACTAATGTATAAGATAAA
>JAOXYD010201453.1:0-21972 GCA_028565735.1 Pinacopodium congolense
CCCAAGATTTCCTAAAGTTTGGTTACCCTATCTCTAGGTGTAGCTAGTTTTCCTTAGTTGAAATGAGAAAGAATCTGTCTTGCAATCAATTAATCTATAAATCATTTCCTAAATATTCAACTAGATATGAAACAATCTTTAAGGCAATAATTAAATAGTTAATATCCCTATTCATCTACATGAAAACCCAATATTCATAGGTCCAGTAAGTGCCAACTGTCATTATGCATTCTATCATAATTTCCATTGCTCAATTCTTCAATATATTTCTTGGTATGGTCACTGTAAACATCACAAGCATATATTTGTTTAATAGAGAAGAAAAAAGTTTAGTAAAATAGTATAAGAGTAATCCCAGTAATGAGTTTAGCAACTCATAGCAATAACAAATCCAACACCAAAATATTTTCCATACAATGAGGTATAAAACATAAAAAATAAATAAACTAGAAGCTGGAGAAATCTTGAAGTTGGTGATTCTTCTTGTTTTCCAAGCTGGATCCTCTTTTTCTCTTTTGGGTAGCCACCAGAACCTCATCTTTTCCTCCTTTAGTGTGTCCTTGGTTAATGATTTGAGGTTCTTAGGATCTCCATCCATTAGATAAGCCCAAAAGTGGCTCCTAGGTCATAAAATCCTATTTTTGGCTCTTCAACAAGTCAGCTCCACTGTCACCACTGTAATAGTGTACAAGGGGGACAAAAAATAGGCAAAACTCTCTGTCATGATTGTGATACATCATGGTCATGACATGTTATTTTCAAACTTTCTATATTCTTCACTGTTCTTGCCATAACTTCTTTTTCTAACCTCTAATTGATAAGAAATTTGAACTACAAACTCTTCAAATGTTGATCTTGCTTACCATAAAATTCTTAGCCATCTGAGCTTTCTAAGTCCTTATAATTTATCTTTAAATTCAGCTAAATCAATTTCACTACTGAATGTCTACTACTTCCATAATCAATCGCTAAAGTGAATCAATCCATCCCATAAATAAGCTCAAAATGTGCCCTTAAACATTAAAATATATCAAAAAAACAATTATACACTTGAAAGAAAATGGAAAAGATCAAAATAAGATTAAAACACATAAAAAAACTAAAAATTCCTAGAAACAACCTAGAAACATAGATTAAAAACACACTTATCAACTTCCCCACCATTAAACCTTTGCTTGCCCTTAAGCAAAATCAAACACAACCATTACACCCTTTACGCCCTATTAGTTTTTTTCAAATGCATACAATATTTCAAACTTTCATAAATCAAATGTTAAGCTAATACACACATCATGACATGTTTTCATCGATATGCATAAACAAAAAAAATGTACGATAACATTAATCAAATGTAAGCATAAAATCACGGTTGATTCTCCTCACAGTACTTGCTCATTTCACTATCAAGTATTTAAAAGTTAGTGTTTGGCTTAAGACTCCCTCTATGAGACCATACTACGATAGGCTTGCATATTCACCAATTCTCCTCCACATAGATTACGTGCTATAATAAATTAGAAAGATTTCTGATTAAGGTTGTAATGGCATTATAGTTATGGTAAGGAAAAAGGATTTGAGGGATTCCCCATAAGCATTCATAAAGCACTAAATGTAGAAAAGGGAAAGCCGATTATACCTTTGAGACATGTAGGTGAAGACAATGAACTACTCAACAATAATTGTTACCACTATCTTTGATTCTTTTCTCCTCTTTTTTCTCCTTTTTTTCACTTTTTCTCTTTTTTTGTTCAATAACCAAGAAACAATAAAAAATATATATAATACTCATTATGAGAAGATGTACCTCTAAGATTATCTCATAACAGTATGAAAATCAAAAGTTTCAAACTAAAGCTCACTTAGCACTTCATTACACTTGTGATTAGGTAAGGCTAATGGGTTTTTAGGTTTTAAAATAGGGTGTTTACTTTAAGAAACAAAAGGGTTAAAGGCTTAAAAGGGTTTGTAAAGGACAAGGAAATAGGAGGGTCATTTAAGTCAAGTGTTAAAGGAAAGAAGTCTTTAATCATTTCCATCTAGCATGCATCTAATACATTCAAATTGGTTCAAAGCATGTGCTAGAGGTTATCACCTATAGGAGTATCACACTCACAAAGAAATGAAATGAATTTGTAATAGAGTCATATAGACTCAATTCCTCACATAGGCTCAAATGAAAATCCATCATGCTTTTATACGTTACCTAATCACTCAAGTATCAATTTCTAACAAAAATTTTATAACCAACTTCCATAATCACTAAGCATGGTTCACCTTTAACTTAAGCAGCCTAATTCTAATATAAACACAAACTTAATCTCATTACAACTATAATAAAACAATCAACTTAAATATTCAAGTGCAAGAAAATTTACATACCTAATGCTAGAAACCTAACATGCATCCTAAATGACATGCAAAATGCAAACACATTATCTTCAATGTTGGAAGAGAACATCGAAAACGAGAAACACAATGACTAAAGCCTCAAAACAAAGAAACCAACAATATAAATAACATAAAAAAACAAAGGAGAAAACAACACAAAAATAGAGGGCACGAAACTTATAGAGAGGATGGTGGTGATGGCATTTGGGATGGAACTTGAATCCCTTAGATTTCAAAGAATTTTAGGACCTTCCTGGTGAGGTAGTGTTAGTAACAAGCCACTTATTTCTAACTTTTTATCCATTCGATTCATCTATTGCATCATTTTGAATTTTTTAACTTCCATGACAGTTATCACTTGTTGTAACACTAGTGCCTTAAATTCCTCGCTCGATGTATCATAAGATTTGGGGGTAGCCATGGAACTAGCATTAAGTAAACCTATGTTTGACAGTAGTATGAGAACGAGGATTCTGGATCTCTATATTTTTATGCTCCAGAATCTGAGAACGTATAATCTATAAGGCATTAAAATAATCACATGGAATTTCAATTAAACTAGTGGTAACAATTGAAAATTTTCCCCTTTTAGTCACAAAATGCTTCAGACCTTGAACAAGAAAAGAAAGATATGTGAAGCTTTATTTCTTTAAATATTTGAAAGCATAACATAACATATAAATTTGTGCAAAAAGAAATGTTTTTTGTTAAGAATGTAAGCTTTTGAAGCATTTTGGGGGTTTAAATTGGGTAATTTAGTCAAGTATCTCCAGTATATTGAAACTAAAAAATCTTGGTGGGTGACTTCCATAAGTGCTTTTAAAAAACAAAAAAAAAATTTCAACACTTTTTCATCCAAGTTAGCATCTTGAACTCTTAGACTAAACTAAAAAACATTTTGTTTCTTTTATTCACAACACAGTGAGGTCAAAATATCAAGTGTAAGCTTTTGATAGATAGCATAACCATTTCTAGTAAAGTTTCCTAACTACCTTTCCTACTTAATTTCAATATTTTTTTCCTTAAGCTTTATCTTTTCCAATAGATCAAAATTAAAGTACCTAGGGGCAAGAATTGTTCTATTCTTGAGAAGGTTATAATGCTCACCTTCTTCGTAGGAAAACATGTGAAACTAAGCTCTATAACCTATAAATATAACCCTTTCTACAAGTCCCCCCACTTCAGCTTTGATAGGAGAGGTAGATTTGCTCATAATGGAGTCAATTCTTAGAGGCATAGTGACCATAAACATGAAAAATCATACACACAAAAGTAAGAAGAGTCAATATAAATGGAAAACAATCAATCTATAGAGAAGGAGATGTGAAAATGAACAAATAATGGAAAAGAAGATGAAAACAACATAAATCTAGAAATTTTCACTGAAAACTCATGAAAACTTAAAAGAATTTGTTGAAAGTTAATGGAAAATAGGTAAGGGGGCTCGAAAATATGCTAGGGGTTCTGAAAATAGGTAGAGAGAGGGGTGGGAGAAGGAAAGAAATGAAGAAGATGAATGATCTAGTGTTTAAAGGGGGGAGAAGCCCGAAAGGGCAATGACTCCCGTCACGATCGTGATAACGAGGTTTTTTTCCTACTCTGTCAGCCTCATGATAGGTCATGAGGGCGACAATGGTTTTCTCTTTTTCTTGGCCAAAATTTGCATAAAATGACCTCCCACTTGATTCTAACTCACTTTAGACCTTCAAATTCATGAATTAACATCAAAGTCCACCTATGAACATTAATTAAAACCAAGTAAACATGGATTAAACAAAAATAAAGATGGCATTAAGATTAGAAACAACTTCAAACTTGAAAAGCAACATATCAAACAACTTAAGCACTAGACAAAACATGCTTCAATTAAGGTCATTAGCTTGACCAATCTTGAATTAAGTTATGAAAGAGTAAAGGAAAGGAAAGGAAAGAAGCTACTTCCCTTTCATGTGAGAGTACTCCATAAAGGAAAAGCTTGCCATGATGCCCAATAGCCTTTAGCATTCTTCTCTTTGAGACTTCCATCCCTAGCTCCCCATGCTTGTAAACTTGAGCACTTTTAAATGTTTCTCTCCCTTTAGATTTAAGATTACAAGGAAACAACTTCAACCTTGCTTTAATCCTCTTCTTTCTTACCTTAACAACCCTTTTATCTTTTTCCAAATTAAATTTGTTAGAAACAACCATGGCTAGAATTTTTCCCTTACCAAAGAAAGTGCATCCTAAGTGTGGAAGTAAGGATTGTAACTTAAGCATGGGCAATTTTACTAAAGAGAATGAAATAGGGACATTAGATGTTCCTAAGGCAAAAAGTGCATTTTAAACCCTAACGTTTGCAGGAATATGTCACTTAAACCTTAAATTTTTTGTTGCGTTCAGGTCAAAACTTAACCTTTAAAAAACATTAAAAAAGAAACTTAACATTTTAAAAATAACCCTAGATCCCATTCAATCAACTAAGGCCGTTGACTGCTACATGGCAGTATGTGACTGGTCTGCGCGTACACGTGGACCCAAATGCCATATGGTATACTTAAAATAAATTAGGTATAGGTCCCACAATTTCACGTGCACTGCCATATGGCGGTGAGACCTGTCTATCCAATCATGCTCTGCCACGTGGCTAAGGCTCTTAAATCCTAAAAATTTTAATGGTTATATATTATTAACATTATATTGATGATAGAAGTGGACTTGTAGACTAACTGCTGAGGAGTTAACTTTTAGTGGAAGAGATCTACGATTGGAATCTACTCATCAAATGATGATGTTTGGAAGAAACAAACTATAAAACATTACTACATTCGCAAGGATTCGAATTGACAACCTCCTAGAAGGACGTCCAAAGCTTAACCACTTAAGGAAGTATATAGTTAGTTATATAACATTAATAATATATAAACATTGAGGATTAGAGAGACACATCCATGTGGCAGAACATGATTGGACAGATGGATCCCACTGTCATATGGCAGTCCACGTGACACTATAGGACCCACACCCAATTTTTTGCAAAAATATGCCATATGTCACTGCCACGTGGCATGTGGGTCAACTTGTACAAATGGACCAATCATATGTTGCCATGTAGTAGTTCCTTGTGGAAGTCAGTGACCTTAGTTCACTGTATGGAATCCAGTGTTGTTTTTGAACGATAGGGCTCTTTTTGAATGTTAAGGTTTGATCTAAAAATTGCAAAACTTTGAGTCTGATCGACATATTGGTGTAAACGTTAAGGTCTAAAATGCACTTTTTTTCAATCTTCTTAAAGATTCTAGTTCAAACTTGTTACCCAACTCCTCCTCCTTCTTATTTGTTCATCAACTTTGAAAGCTACCTCTTCCTTCCATTTCACCTCTTTCTCCTTTCCACACTCATTAATTGCATCTGCCTTCATGCAAACATTTCACTGAATTTTTCAACTTCTTCCTCATGTTAAATGCTACTCTCTTATAACCAATATGAAGCGTTAACTCTCCATCATGGACATAAATCAATGCTATTCTGATGTTCATAAAGGGTCTACCAAGGATCAATGGGAAACTCCTATCCTGATCAAAATCTAACACCATAAAATGTATTGGAAAGAATAATTTATCCACTTTTACTACCAAGTATTCCACCAATCCCAATGACTTCCTTATGGATTGGTGTACCAATTGAGTAAGCATGGAAGTCAGCTTCACCTCACCTAGCCCTAATTTCCTAAAAATAGATAAAAGGCATCAAGTTGATACTTGCACCTAAATCACATAAACAATTTTACAACTCCAAATTACCAATAACATAAGGTATACTAGAACTCAAATGTTTTTGTAATTTTTTTAACGTGTGGCTAGTTATAATTGAACTAAAACTTCCCGTCAATGTCAATGTTTGGTTGTCTTTCCAAATGTGCTTATTAGTTAGGATATCCACTAAAAAATTCTCGTACTTGAAATTTTCTTTAACACCTTTGCAAATGATAAATGGATGTGTAACTTATTCAATTTATCTAAAAGCTTGGAAGCTTAAGCATCCACTATGTTTTCTTGAAGCCTTTATGAGTAGGAGATGTTTTTCTGCTATAGTGTTGGTAGCATAGATGGTTTCTCCTTTTTCTTTCTCTTCCTCTCTCTCTTCACTTTTCTTCCTTTCATCCATAGTCTTCTTATTCGGCTCCTCTAATTCAGTTCTAGCTATAACCTTGACGGCTTTTAGTTTTTCGTTTTGGTTAGACTCCCGCATTTTTTAAAAATAAAGCCTTAGTGAGTTGACCCACTTAAACTTCTAAGTTGTGGATGGAGGAGGCACAGATCTTCACTATTTGATCAAAATTTGCCTCCATCAGCTTTTGTCTCTCTTCTTGGTTTGCAAACTTTGAACCCAAAACATCCATAGGCTTATCCATCTCTCTATTTAAGGATCCTTGTCTATCTTGCTGAAAAAATGGTGGACCTTAAGCGCTTATATGGTTCCCTACATTGTTAGTGCTTCAAGAACATTTTTTGTGGTTTTTCCACCTTACATTATATGTAATGGCATAGGGATTGTTATCTCTCTACTACCCTTTAATATAATTTACTTATTTGGCTTTATTTATCTAAATCATGAAGTAGTCTGTAGTAGCATGGTTATCTTTTCTGAATAACTCGCACCGAAGTTGCATTGCAATTACCGAAGATGATGAAGCTCCTTGCATATTATTTATATACTTGGTGATAGTCAAGATTTGTGCTTGAAGGGCTATAATCGAGTCAATTGGAATCATACTTTTTTTATCATTACACACGTATGTGCCTCTCTAATTCGACCGTAAGAAACTATTGTTTGCCATTTTCTCCAAAAGATCTTAGACAACATCTACTAATTTTCTTATGAGAGAACCTCCAACCATTGCATCATGGTTCCTCTTATACTTTGATAACTCAATTGTAAAAAGTTTGTAAAAGGAACTCCATTGGAAGGTTATGTTGGGGATAACTCCATTGTAACTCTTGGAAATGTTCCCAGGCATCATATAAGGACTCCCCGTCACATTACAATAAGTTTGTGATCTCCTTAATGATTCTTATTGTCTTCATCAATGGGAAGTTCTTAACTAAGAATGATTGTGCAAGTTGCTCTAAAGTTGTTATGTTCTCGTGGTTGTGAGGATTCAACCACGCCTTAGCCCTATCTTTCAAAGAGGGAAAACTCCCTATCATGATCGTGACATGTTGTTTTCCATCCTTTTATACTATTCACTATTCTGGTCATAACTTCTTCTCTAGATATCTGATTGACATGAAATTTGAACTATAATCTCGTAACATATTGATCTTACTATCCATTGGATTTCATAGCCATTTGACTCTATTAAGTCCTTCAAATGCATTTTCCAATAACCTAAATCAACTCCCCTATTGAATTTTGACTACTTGCATAACCAATAACCTAAGTATATCATTCCGTCCCATAAATAACTTCAAAATGTCCCCTTAAATACTACAAAATATCAAGAAACAATTAAACACATGAAATATATTAAAAAAGATGAAAAAATTCTAACTAACGACGTTTAAAACATGCAAACAACACCTAAAACACCTAGAATCATAGACTAAAAATAATCTTGTCAAACAAAATTCAGATATCTGTTACTCTATCGGGATTGTCATCGCTAACTATAAAAGATAACTTGTAGAAAAAGTTACCAGCATTCTCCCAAAGTGTCGACAATATCTTAGTTAAATACGAACTTACAATCATATGGGTAACGTGTAGCATTAAAGATGTTGACATAGATATCCTTGCCATAAAACTCCATAGTTAACACCCTATTACATACATCAATCTTCGTCCAAGACATTGTCAAGAAATGTTGCCCTAGAAACATTGTAAAAGGACTTGAAAAGTCCTCATCCATCATTTCTAAGAGGCAAAAATATAAAGAAAAAATAAGCTTGATTGCCTACCCCAAAACAACCTCAATAACCCCTCCAGGTATATGTTAGACTTGTCAACTAGTTGAATGACAACACGAGTTATGAACTGGTCACAAGCTATCAAATAATAAAATTCCTAACAGCCTAACTATGCAGTAGGGTAAGTTAGGGTCGAACCACAGAGCGTTGGGATGCAAATGTTGTGTCTAATGATGCAAACAAGAGAAAATAAAAAATTCCTTAGAATGATGGAAGCTAATCAGACTAAGATTCAATAACGTCAAACAAAAAAACAAATGCAAAGCAATTATAAAGAGGAGGAATAATAGCAGCAAAATATGGGTCAGAGATATCTTTGAGAATTCATGGTATTCATTGATCATTGAATCAAAATGAAACGTACTCTCATTCAGATGTTAGCCTATGGGTTCGATTTAAACTCTTGAACCATTAACTTCTAAAAAAATAAGCCAAACTAATGAGCACTAGAAATGCTTCGATCTCTACTATAATCTAGAATAGGCTCTTTAAGTTCAATAGTGAAGATACATTAGGAACTAAGAAAACACTAACTTACGTCACCTACTCATAAGTTCAAGGTATGGGATCCTAGATTAATTGATTAATTATCCTGACAAATTTAATTAACCTATTGCCACTTCCAATAACGGCTATGGACTTCTACATGTCACATGCTCAACCCCAGCCTTCGCATTAGAAAGTTACCTAAAGGGTGATCAAGCCTAGAAGCAACTCCTAATTTATGTCATTTATCCTAAATCCCAAACTAACCAAAACCTACAAGCACCCATTCAAGACAAATTCAACTTCAGTCTCACAATTCCCATCTCTTCATCCTTCTATTATCTCCAAATTCCTAAGAAAACTAGCCACGCGTATTAAAATTAATCCAAATAAATATCAAATAAACAACTTCCATAATTGAAATAAAATGATAAAAGCTAGAAAATTATTGATTACTAAAGGAAACCCAGAATTCAATTCTTTACCTAATACAAACTTAGCTAATCTATATCAATAACTAGTAAAGCATAAACCAATCTCAATCCTCAAACCAATTTCCAAAGAAATAAAAATTGTAGCACATCAAACATAAATCAAAATTGAAATTGAAACATTAAACAATCTAGAATTATGACTAAATTCATCTATGAATCAAAACCCACTCAAAATTGTCAAGAATTAAGCTAGAACAATTAAATAAACCAAGTAATATAAAAAAATCAATGGAATTATAGAACAACAACCTAAGAGAAAGGATTAAACATCTTAAATTTACTCATAAGACATAAGCGAAAACTACTCGTTCAAATATAATCAACAACCATCCATTATTCATGAAATATTAACCCAAAATCCTTAAAACAACTCTTGTGAATATCCAAGATTAATTAAAACTGAAAATAACAATTTAAAACATCAAATAATTATTAATAAGAACCTAAAACAACTGGAAATGTTAACAAAATCAAATATTCAATCAACAATAATGAAATCTAACCCAAAAGCTTAGAAGAAGACTTAAGAATGTTGAAAAACAAGAGGAAAAATCAAGAGAAAATCAAGATGATGGAGTTTTCAAAAGCTATTTTCGACCAAAAACCGATGGCCTCCCCTCATCTTTTTGTCTTTTATATCCATCCTTCATTAGGTTTTGGTACACTGGATAAAATAACAATTTGCTATTTAGGGTTTGTGTAAGTTGTATATAGGTCAATCGATGTCTGTTGTTCAGTCGAACGGTCTTATAAGAAGTCTTGTTTGGTCGATCGGTCATTACATTCGATCGACCGATCTTCGTTCAATAGGGACCACTCCACTTTGTATCAACATTAGCTTCAGATGTACCTATCTTCCCTCTTTTGATACCAAATGTGTGTACACAAAATTAACCAAAAATTAAAGGCTAAATAAAGATAATTTAAGTATTTAAATAATAAAATAGGATTAAAATCACATCAATATACTTATGAAAACTTAATATATTCCAATCCTATCAATGACTATCTTTTAAAGAACCAAGATTTAGAGCCTTAAAGATGGCAATTGGAATATCATTCATTAAAGCTCCTAAATGTAACATGCATCTCTCATACTTGATATTACCTATCTCACAAGGGATGGTAAGAATACCTATATCCTTGCACTTGGGGATGGCTTCCTCTATAGGATAGTTATCAAATTTCCACCAATAATGATCTTCTCGTTGTCCTTTAGTTTCCACTTGTTGGTGTAAAGTACCTTAAAAAACTTTGTGCAGAGCAGAACTTCCTTGATTGTTTCTAATGGAGGTTTATTAACTTCGACCATGAAAAATACCTCCAGTTTTTCCTTCTGTTTCTTTTACTACTTATTCTTGGCTAACTTGTAGGAAAGTGGAGCATGAAATGGGTCAGTAGTAATATAATGTGAGGTAGTCACCTTAGGAGGATTGTCCTCCTCCTTTCTTAGCTCAGTTTCTTCTTCTTCTTCTTCTTCTTGCTTCTCCTTCATCTTTAGTAGACCTTCTGTCTCCTTGTCGGTCCTCAAAGCAATGGCATAAGTGTCTTCTCTCAAATTCTTCTAAAGTTGACTGGGTAATCTTGTTGAACCTTGGGCCTGTGACTTCCCCACTGCATCGTCTTGTTGATTTACCTTATTTTTTAAGTTCCTTAATCCACTCCTTGCTTCCTATCAGAATTGAAGAGTGTTAATAGCTAAGCTCTTATCAATTTCCTCTAAGGGCATACCTCTAACTGGTCGTGTTGGTGATAGAGGGGGTAGCCATGATTGAAATTGTAGTTGGTTCTGATGAAGGCTTTGTGATGCAAAGAATCCTTGTTGTTACTATTACTAATAAGTAGGTGGCCATATGTTGGAGTTGTTGCCTTGTTTTGGGTTTTTGTATCTGAATTAGGCATGATCCTTCCACCCTTAATTCTAAGTAGGGGAAAAGGGATCATAACATCGTTATTGCCCTTGGAACCCTCTAATTGCATTGACTTATTGTTCATCCTGTAAAGTGGGGGATGCATCAGTATAATGATCGGTTAAATCACAAATATCACATACCTTAATAGGTTCCTGAGCTATCGCTGCTTGGTAAACTGAATAATTCAAGTTTGTTACATGCAGCTCTAACTTGGAAATGGACACCTCCTTCACTTGTTTTGTCAAAGAAGAAGCACAATTTTGGTCTCCCAAATATTAAGAGTTAACCATCATTATTTCGATCAAGTTCTTTGGATCCTCCCAATTCTTATAAACTAGAGCTTCACAACTAGCAAACCCTTATAGAAATATTAAGTTAACAAGTGCTATCCTTTTTGTGGTTTCAATAACTATTATAGAGATTATTAAAGCAATCCTAGTATTCATGAAATGAATCCCTTCTATTGTGGTGGATGCCATAGATCTTCTTTTTAATGTTAGTTGCTCTCAAGGAAGGGGAGTACTTCTTTATGAATGTCTACTACATCTACTATTGGGTTTTGATCAATCTAATGGGTAAATCATAAAGTCACTTCTTGACTGCTTTTGCTAAGGCAAAGGAAAACGCCCTTAGCTTGAGTTGCTCCATTATGACTCCCATTAACTTTATACCAAAACATATGGCATGGAATTCATTCATGAACTTCTTCAAGTCGGCGATGTGGCCTGATCATAATAAACTAGTGTCTCGAATACCTGTAAAAGTGTGTAATGCTTAGATCAGTCCAAGTTTAATCTCAACCTCTGGCTCATCATCTAGATAATTAATACAAAGTAGATTAAGGTTATAAGTAGGAGATATATGCTCCTTTAATATGCGCTGATTAGGCTTTATGATCTTTTCTATTTCTTATTCCTCTGTAGACTCCTCTCAACTCTCTTCAGCTACTTCTTTAAGAGACAAGGAACAACTGCTTTCAAGAAGGTGTGTATAGCTAGCTATTTCACTCAGATGAAGCCTAGTGTGTCATGCAATAAGGGAAAAATAAAAAATTGTTAAATGGACAAAGTAAGAAACCCATATTGTCTTTGGCAAACTTTCGCAAACAAATGTACTTTCAAGAATTGTGGGACATGCTTGAATTATAAAAGAGAGATAAGTATCAATAAAAACAAAAATAAAGACAACACAAGAAACAATAAATAACACATGCCTACTCCCTAACTATACCTCATTGTGTAGTATGGTAGGTTAAGGTCCAACCATAAAGAGCTAGAAGGCTATTGCTATTTCAAATATTGTATATGAAAAACCACCCCCTAATGTGAGAAGAACTAAAATAGCTAAGATATAACAAAAAAAAGGGTAAATACAATGCAAAATACAATAAACTATCAATAAAAGAAAAGAAATTTGTAGAAGGTATCATCTAGATTTTGGGGTCAATCTTTGATCCTTAAATCTACAAAAATGGTAACTTAGCTAAGGTGTTGACCAATAGGTTCGAATAAGCTTTCAAATCCTCACTCCCTTGAAAGCTGGTGAGTCTAACAAGGAACTCTCTAAGTTTAAAAGAGAAGAATCATTAGGTACTAAGTAATGACTAACTTAGGCCACCTATACGCTAGCTCTAAAGATCTAGCTTAAAGGATTGGGATGCTAGACTTATTAGCTATGTTTAACCATAAATCTGATTAGTCTATTGCTACTTTTAGGAGATACTATGGACTATTATGTGTCACATGCTCAAACCAAGCTTTTGGATTATGAAATTACCTAAAAGATGATGAAACCTCGAGATAATATCTAATGCTTGACATTGAACTTAAGTGGAAAACCAACTAATAATTATGTTACAGCACGAACTTCAAAAGAAATCATTGACATTATCATAAATAATTTCGCATTATGCCTAAAATACATTCAACACATTAGAAAACTAGCCATGCATGCTTAAATTAATCAAAATAGACATTAAAAAAACAAAAACTACACTTAATTAAAGGAACTGAAGGCTGGGAAATTCAAGACTAGTAATGAAAACCAAGGTTTAACACTTAATGTAATGCAAGCTCAAGTTATTATAGCTAATAATCAACTAATTGCAACTTAATTAACAAAACCCAAACTAACTACACTAAAACAAAAATTCCAATAGACCAGAAACAAAGCAAAATTTGAAATAAATACTTTATAACCAAAGAACATGCATAATTTCTAGTATAACTTAAAACTAAATAAAAAATCAATAATAAGAAAAAATACGTGAGATAAACCATCAAACAATGAAAAATCTAACAAAGGCAAACCTAAAATAACAAGTAACAAGGCTTTAACAATGAAAATCAAGATTGGAAATTTAAGAAAAGATTATCTATTACATTATATCCTATCATCCCTACATTGGTCATGGACTTGAATCTTAAAACTCATTAAAAACTCATGCTAAACATCATATAACATAAAAATAAGAAAATAATATAAAATAAATAATCCAAGAATAGTATTTTAAGCATAAAACTACCAATAACATTAAACTAAATGTAGTGAAATGAAAGCAGAAGAGAACTCCCACATAAAACACTAAAAATAGTAAGAAATTTTATGAAAAAATGAAGGGAAACTTAAAAAGGGTAATGGATGTTGTATCCCTTTGTTTCAAGACTGTTGAGGCCTTAAATACCCTTGAAATTAGGGTAAAAACAATCTTTGAAAAGAGCATTCTATCCTTATATTTTCTTTGTTGTATATGATGGCCTGTTACAAAAACTTTTTTCCTTTGTGCAGATTATTTAGTCATTTGATTGGAAGCATTGGTCAACCCCATTGAACATTTGATCATGAACGTCGATTGACCATCCTTCTTGTTTAGCTCCCTAACAGCTGCATCTTTGCTTCTTTTTCTCTCTAAATTTTCATTCTTGAATCCATAACTTGAATTGAGGGATTAAACATGTCATTAAGCATAATATGACAAATTTTCGCAATTATAAACCAAAAATAAGAAAGAATTCACTTTAAAATATATATGAAAACTTAATATAATTAAACCTTATCACTTAAAAACAACATAAAAACTAGCTGATTACTTCTCGAATCAATTATAATCCAATTACACGCTTCTTGATGCAGTGCATACACTCTAATGTACTTATTTTATTATATAAAAATCAGCCTACTAGCTATGTATAACTGTTGGAATTCAATAAAACTTATTTAATTAATTTTTTATTAAAACTAACCATTAGTATCAGGTTTCTTACGTCATTTATCTACTTGCCTAATTGCACTAGTGGACTAGTCTATAGAAAAGTAGCACACTAGTTAGTTAGTCACGTATGTTGATCAATTAGTCACACACATTGATCAACTAAATTTTTGTTAAAATATTTTAACTTTATTTACGAAAACAAACATTAAAATTTTTTCCTATATAATTCCTCTTAATCTTTCAACTTGTATACATAGAAATTAAATATGTATTTATCATGCATGCTTTGAGTTGGTAAAATCCCTTTGAGATTATCAAGATAAAATTGCAACATAAAACATAAGATATCATAGAAATAATAATCACTTTTGGTTTTGATCATAAGTCTTATTATTTTTCCTTCGTAAACTTGATTTAAGGTCTACGGGTTTAAATTTGATCTCTAAAGTGCTTTTTTCTCAAAAATATCTTTCAATACTTCAAATATAATAAAATCGTTATTAGCAAGATTGTTTAGTCTTTATTAAACCAATGTAGAACCTCCCTAAGTTCAATAAATTCCATGTAAAATTCCAATGAGTGAAAAGAGAAGTTATAATCCATGTAAAGTGCTTAAAAAATATTAGATAATTGATATTGTTTAGGATATACATCATCAACTGTTAAGACTACTTCTTTCATAGGAAAGAACTTAAATGACTAACATATACCAAAGCCACATGAACTTATTGCATCAACCTTTAAGATCTTACCTAAAAAAAATCATGAATAGATTTATTTTCCTAAACTACACTAAGAAATCCAACTCATTAAGTAAGATATAACGACTTTATTAATATATGATATCACTCTCACTCACCTAGGCCTTATTAGCATATGAGAATTTATAATGAAAAACATAGGAAAGCATATGTACACATATATAGAACTCATCTTCATACAATTTATCATTTTTACGATAACCTTGGGCATGTTGAGTAATTTTGCTATAGTAAATAAAGATGTTGGAATGGAAGGAAAGCAATTAACCCTTAATCATCAAAAAATGTATCAGTACCTTTAATACATTGATTTCTTTGTTTTATAAGTCATCTATGAAGGGGATTCATAGATATCAAGGGATTTTTGAACAAAAGAATCTTTAAGAATGAAAATTACAAAATCAAGCAGACATATTTTGAAACCAAATGAGGAAAAAAAATCTTATGATGACATAAAAAAGAGGGACACATTTTTTTTTTAATATTTGAAAAAGATTGACTTTAAATACATAATTTTTGGAGGAGATATTACTAGGAATTGAAATATGAATTGATCTATATCCTTGAAATTGATATATGAGAATTTGAAAATGTGTTATTTGATTTTATAAATACATTGTACGTACCATCTCATACGATAGAGTTTTCAAATAGATGAAGTAAATTATTTTTCTCCCCTTTGAAATTTCATATCAAATACTTTTAATGTTGGAAAAAGTGGAAGAATTTAAAATATACTTAGATGTCTTTTAATAGGGGATGTAGTAGTCATTTAATATAAGGGGTCTCGATATCTTTTCCATGCTTTAACATTACTAAAGAATGTCTTATCCCTTGACATGCTTGTTTAATTCCCTAATCTTTACAACGATGCATAGTGTAACGAGGAGTTTTATAGTGAAACTAAAACTACATAAATTATCCGTGCCATAGCTAAATTATCATTTTTTTACTCCTTTCCTTTAGCTTATGTTTAAAGTGAACTTTTTGTTTTCATTTTTATTTGTTTCTTTTCATCAATCATCCTAAATTTGTCTAGATAATCTTACATTCATTAATCTAGGAAAAATGATAACCTAAAGGATTTTAGGAAAAACAATACTTAGTGTTTACTCCTTTTTATATTACTTGTTGACAAGGTGCGCTTGCCTTTGGTTGGTCTAGGATTAAATTGATCATAACTATAAGTTGATTAGAATGCAATGTTACTCCTCTCAAATCCTTGAAATCTTTATGTTGGTGCGCGAAATCATTCCTTGAACCTTAAGGTTATGCCTTTGGATGCTTCCTTTTCCTTAAAAATTAGATGAAACCCTTCAAGGATGACTTAGGACTTATTAAATTCCTACTGGCTGTTGAATACATGTGTTTTATTGCAAGTTAACAAACCAAAACAACAAAATTATGCAATTTAGATAAGTGGGAGGCGTCCAGATGATGACCAACATCCTGGTCATGATCATGACTATGATTTCCACTGAACAGAAATCAAGGCGATCGTCCCAGGAGTGATGCTGCCCATGATGCCTTAGCTATCTACTCTTGCTATTTTTCTTCCAAAACCTTTTCCATTGTTAATGAAAATGTCATGAAACCTATTATGGAGCATGATCACATGATATTCTTGTGACCCAATCAATTCCATAACAATTTAAGCCACAAAAGTTCACCTAATGCTCCATCAAAATCACTTACACCAAGTTTGATGCCTATTTGAACTTCTTTGGTGCTTCTCTTGATGCACTCTTCATTGCTTGTGATATGACCTTGAAAGTTAGTATGGAACTTCGTGACACAATGCTTTATGTACTCAAATTAATCCACACCTCTTCTTATTCAAAAGATTCCTTAAAATGCCCAAAAAAATCCCACGAAACATGATCAACATATAAATGGTTATTTAGCACCTCATTTGAACATTTTAACTTCATATGCATATAAATATGATGATTTTATCCTTAAAACCACTTTACCAAGCCCTAAATCATGTCTAAGATATGCACGCTTTAAGAGCTATCACTTTTAAGTGTCATTATTAGGAAAATAGGATTCATAATATTTAGCAACCGTTGTACAATTGAAATCACATATAATTATGCAAGGACAACCCATTTCCTCCCTTAATTCAACAAGTTTCTTCCATAAATCATTAATTTCAAAAGCAAAGTCAAAAGAATAAATGATAGTATTACATACCATTGTTTGTTTAGGGAACAACATAACCTCGACATGAATGTACTAATCTGAAGAAGATGTGAATAATATTTAAATATGTTTACGATTTATTTCTAGGAGAATTCTAAAATTATAATGATATTGACTTTTTATGTTCTAAACTATAATTAAGAGCTAGTTATACTTATTCTTAACATCCTTCAATTTAGTTTCTAAAGGTATTAAAAGTCAATGCTTTATTGTTATAAGATAATCGTCTATAACCTACTCATTTTAAGGTAATTAAATCCCCTCAAATTTAAAACAACCATGGAAATAACTAGATAGGACTAATAGAAGAGGTCTTACCTCTCTTAAAATTGGATCTCCTTTTATTTCATTTTAGAATTCCTCCTGTCATATAGTTTTGGATCTTTATAGTCTCCACTTGTCAATTTTACCTAACTTACACTTGATGGAATGTTATACTCCCGTTAGATGCTATCCTCCATACTTTATTTGGATTTCGATCCAAATTTGTGATATATTATGGTAAGCTCCTATATATCTTACTCCTTGGTTAAAGTTGGCCCTTAATTGTTATTTTCACCCCTATGAATCATAAGGTGGTGTAACAAGTTTAGATGCTTCAAAGGAGGGGCTTGCATGGAATTTCCCTCCAGTGTTATGCTAGGTGGCATCTATGATATAGATCTTAGCTCATCAGTGCAATTCATAATCTGGTTCAATTCTTATCAAACATTGAGACAATTCTTGTTAAATTTATACTTATCCCAATCTTTGATTGGAATTAACCCTTGATTGTTATTACCATCCCACTAAAAAAAAAATTGAGGGTTTTCATTTGTTGAATTTTGAGGTCTACTTGTGCCCAGTGTATAAGAGTAGCATTTCATACCATGTATACATACTATTTGCTTGGTTTTGGCTCTATAGTTTAAATAGTTCTTTATGCTCTTTAGTTTGAATCTTATTATCCATTGTCTTCCAGATCTTTCTTTGTGGTGTCTGAGAAGGTCTCCATTTGGGTTTGACCTAAAGTCACCTTACTCCAACTCCATCTTAGTATTTTGCTTCATATTTTTCATGGAGTTTAGAGATTTCTACATAAATTTTTTGAAAACTTCATCTCTCGTGTGAGGCTATAGTCTAATCCATAGAAAAAGACTTTCCTATCAAATATCTAAATAGCATAAGCCTTAAGTAGTAACACTATAAGGGCCTATTCATAATTTGAATCCAAAGTGGTATTTGCTTAAGTTTAAACTCCTTGCACTTTGGTCTCAGTTTCCACTGTTGTAGAAAAATTGGTATATTTTAGATGTGTCATGGATTTTGTAATTATGATTTGCTTCATGTTTTGTTTATAGTTGTACTTAAACAAATAAATATCACTAACTTTTAATAGGTAAATATCATTGATTTTTAATAGGACTTCTTATAGCCCTAATTTGCTCCATTGTTTCACTGGCTTGTATTTGATTATCAGGTAGGCTACTCTTTTACTAAAATGGAGTCATATTAAGCATGCAGGCCACCTTACAACCCCTTTCTTTAAAACTTCAATCAATTGGACAAAATTAGGTAGGAAATTTTCCCTCTTTTGAGGGTAGTAGAATAGACTAGAGTCATTTGAGCATTAGTCACTAATTACCTGTCACCATGCCTTCCTTAGAGGGATGCAGCATGTAGTCTTGTCTTCCATTTCAAATCTAGAAGAATGCAAGTTAAGGAGAGTAAGGTTAGAATTGGAGCTACATAAGGGGAAAGGAAAGGAATCTTGAGAAAGAGAGGGCTCCATGAAACATTATAATGGAAGCATTATAAGGGGAGAGGTAAGATAAGACTTAAGAAAGCAAGAAAGAATGTCGCAACAAATTCTGAAAAGCAACTACTAGAAATGGAAAATATTATTTTGGTAGGAACTAGATAGGAAGAAAAAAGGAGCAGGTTAAAGCTTGAGAGGGCGAAGTAAGGGGAGGAAATAATTCAGAGGTAAGAATGAGAAGAAGATAGAGGAGAGGGCTGAAGCTTGGGATGGTGAGGGAAATAAGTGAAGGAGCAAGCATGGAAATTGCAACTTTGGGAAACTAAACCAAGATGAAGTTAGGATGACTAAGAATAGAAAAAGGAACTAAGGTAAAAAGGATGCAGGTTAAGTGAAAGTTAAAAGATAGGATAAAAGTAAAGAGAAAGCTTTTAGAAATAGGTTAAAAGGGAAGAGGAAGGTCAATCATAAGAAAAGAAGCATCAAGGTGTAGAGAGAATGGAGAGCTTCTCACTCCTCAATGCGACTTAATCAAAACAATTCTCTAGCTCTCAGTAGCTTTATTAATTCATTCATTTAAAATTATAATTAAATATATAACGATAAGAAATAATATATAGGTATATAATAATTTAAGCCCAATAAAAATTTCTTAAATAAGACATAATAATATCAAAATAAAATGATATCCGAACTAGATTAATTCTAAATTTATATCATTAAGCTTAACAACATAGAATGAATAAGAATTTGAAATCAAATCAACCATTTGATGCCAATTGCTAAAAATATAAAGTTTCATTTTTTTTCATCTTATAAAGATGAGGAATGAAATAGATGAAACAAAATTAATTACAAAAAGTTTTAAAACTAGTTTAATTGTGATTTCAAGTGTGTTTTGAAAATTTCATATGGCAAATTGATGTATCTATTACATAAATTAATTTTGTAGATTTCAAATAAAAGTAGTAATGCTTTAACTTCAAAGGAATATAAGTAAATTTAATTTTGGATTACAGACAGCATCTTCCTTCATGGTTTTATAAATTTCATCAAAATCATATATACTTTAAATGTATCATTGAAAACTCGGATCTTTTGTTAAAATCTAAAATTATCCCATCTAAAAAATTTTTTCATTAACTTTCATAGAGTAGATATTTTTTAAACCCGATATTTTGATACAGATGAAATTCTAAGTTTTAGTATGTTATTTCATATGAATTTATACATAATTTTGTTATAAAAGTGCTCCAATTGTTTCATTAAGTATTGAAAGATAGGTTTTCATCTTTTAACATAATTTCTAGACGAAAACACTAAGTTTGGGAAAGAATTACAGAAAAATGTATCAAAGGATTTTAATTTGGATCATTAACAGCAGCCTGTACCTGATCGACAATGGTTTTGCTTGACTGCTGTTAAAGAATGCATCCCAGAACCTTCAAACGGGTTAAGCATGCTGTTAAGCACGCTGTTAGGAAAACATAGAAAGGGCAAAGGGGTGTTTTCCTCATCTTTGTATTCACCCAAATTGGAAAACGGTAAAGGGGATTTACAAGGGAAAAACTAAGAGGTTAGCAGTCTTTTTCTTGTTTCTTTGAGTTTTCATCTAATTTTCATTTTATTTCTTCATATTTCTACCACTTTAAGTTTGGTTTAAGTTATTGCTTCATTTTTAATTTCTTTAGTTCAGTTTTTAGCTACTATTAAGCTTCGTTTGCAGTTGGTTTAGTACTTCATTAGTGATATTTACATTTTTTTGTACATATTGTTCTTAGTTAGCATGAATGTTTAATGGATATTAAGGCGTCATAGTTTATCTGGCCACTGATTAAACCATATGCGTCACATCTGTTTTTTAGTGATTCATGAGCTCTTTCACCCTTTCAACCTCATTGAGTACTATTTATTAATAACTAATTAATTTCGAAACAGTTGTATGATTTTTCCTAGCTATTGAGTTAATGGGATTACCTGGGTTGTATGACTGTTGATTACTGGCCGTTGGCGGCAGGCTTAGCCGTCGGCAGTAGGCATAGCTGCGATTTGGTAGAGGAGTGGCGCTAGTAGCAGTGATGTTCTATTTTTCGGAAGAAAGCTTTTTCTCTCTACTGGTTTTTAGCTATTAATTGAATGGGTTTTGGAAACCCATAGAACTCTCCTTGGGTAAGGTAGCAGCAGTGTAGTGGACAATATCAGGGTAGAGGACAAGAGCAAGGGATGGCAGAAGCAGAAGTTAAAAAAGAAAAAAAGCCAGCAAATTGCTAGCGAAGAAGTGGCGTGTGAGTTGCATGCGAGCCCTCTCCAGCAAGTAACTCTTGCTGGCACTACTTGCGGGCGGGTGCGCAGCACCCACTAGCGTTTTCTTTTTATTTTTTTAGTTTTTTATTTGTATTTTTTAGTTTAGTTTTTATTTTAATTTAAAATTTTCTTAAATTAAATTAACTTAATTATTCTTAATCTGATTAGGATTAAATTAGTTTTAAAATCCTAATAAAATTAGAAATTTTATTTTTTAAGTTGTGAAAATTAGTTTTCAAAGAGTTAATTTTATTAGGATTTTTTTAGTAATTTAATTTAATTCTTCAAGAGTTGATTAATTAAATTAATAATTATGAAATCAATATTTAGAATCAAGTAAAGTACTTAAATTTATTTTTCATAATTAGATTATGATAAATAAATTAATATAATGAGATTATATTACTTATAATGAGACCCGAAATTTTAAATCCCTCTTTAAAATATTATGTACATGTTTAGAACATGAATAATGCCTTCTATTGTTATAGGATTAAACCAGAGTTTTGTTTATAGTTAGGCTTGTT
>JAOXYD010201463.1:0-21971 GCA_028565735.1 Pinacopodium congolense
GTTGCAATTGCTTGCTTTAATTTGTTTTCAATAGTTTACTTTCATTTTAATTTTCTAAATTTCTAAAAATCCAAAAAAACCCCTTTTTATATTTTCCTTACATCAATTAATTTTTTCCCGATAATTAACCGAACATTCCCTGTGGATTCGATCCCGACTTACCTTAACTACAAATTTTAGTGTGCAAAGTCAGGTAAATTTTGCAGTGTATTCGACACACGCTGTCAATGACTATAACTAAGTACGTGATGGGCGGCACCCCGTCGGTATCCTTTTGTTTTTATTTGTGTTTTTCTCTTTTGTAAATATTTGTTGGTTGGCTTGCTTTGTTTGTTTTACTTGCCTTTATATGTTTTCTTGTAGGTGAAAGTTGGGTTATTATTCTTTAAGAAAGAGTGCAAACGAACGATCTTTTCCCCACCTCGAATTTTAAGGTTTACATCTATCATGGGAGTATTTTGGATCTCATCCCTTTGTATTTTTCATTGTTGTAGTGAAATTGAGGACAATGTTCATTATAAGTGTGTGGGGTGGGGCCAGTTTAAAATTTTTGCATTTTTGCACTTGAATTATGATGAATGTGGAACCTTGTCATTTTGTCCTAGTACTTAGATTGAGAATTGAGTTGTGTGCTTGAAATTGGACTAGGCAACTTGAGAGGAAGGTGAATCATGTAAATTGATTAAAGTAGTTGGTTGTATAATCTTAGTCAATAACTGATGCTTGAGAAATTAGGTGATGCATAAATTTTGATAGATTTTTATATTAGCACATGTGAGGTTTTGAGCCTATATGACTACATTATATAGTCATTTTATCTTCTTTGTTGTGTGCGATGCTCCCCTAAGAAGATTACTTTTAGATCTTACTTTGAACCTATTTGATACTACTAGTTGCATGCTTTATGGAAATGATTAAGACCTTATTTATTTTGAACCCCTTAGCTTAAAGGACCCACCAAGTCATTTTTCCTTTGCAAACCCCTTTGAATATCTAATCCTATTTGTTTTTTAATTAAACACCTTACATTGAAACCTAAAAACTTTTAGCCTTACCCTGTCACAAGTTGAATGAAGTATTAAGCATTTGGTGTTTATGATTTTGAGTCTATTGTTTTATACTCGATTTTGAGATAATTTGAGAGGTACTTTTAGTCATGTGTTTGTTGATATATGCTGCTATTGTTTTCTCTTATTTTTAGCTTTATTCCAGTTAAAAAAAGAAAAAGAAAAAAAGAAAAAGAAAAAAGTAAGAAAAAAAAGAATAAAACATAGTAGCATTTTAATGATGAGTAATATAGTCCATTGGGTTCATTTTCTTATCTCAGAATTGATATTTGGTTGTCCCATTTACTTAGTACTTTGTGAATGCTTGTGAGTAACCCTTTAACCTTTTTACTTGACCTTAACTCAAACCCTATTACAACCAAGTAAAAGTCCTTTTGATCTATGATTGCATGTATTCTATGTAGAGGAAAATGGGTATATTTGCAAGCCTATGTTAATATAATCTTTTAGAGGGAGTCTTGAGTGAAACACCAACCCTCACATACTTGAGTGATTTGAGCGAATTCCATAAGAAAAGTTCATCTTAGTTTTATGCTTATCTTTGATCAATGATGTCTACCTTTAACTTTCCTTATGTGCACTGATGAAAAGATTATGATATATTTAGTAACTTGATGCTTGAGTTTGCCGAAGTTTAAAGGATTGTATACACTTGGTTTTCTTTGAAAATGAATTGATAGAATATTTTGATTATTTTTAAATTGCTTGAGGACAAGTAAAAGTTTAAGTGTGGGGGTATTTGATAGAAATGAATTTGTTATATTTTCATATGTTATTCCATTTGAATTCATTCCTATTATTTGTTAAAAAATGCTTAATTTTTATTATATTTTGTTTAATAAATAGGTTATACCATTTTAGTGAATTATGGATCAAAAAGCAAAATATTGAAGAGAAAATCTTGAAATGGAAAGCATGAAGATAGCTTGGAGATTCGGCTTAAACATGGTTCATTTAGGAAGATAAAAACTTGGAATTAAAAGACACAAAAGTGGCGACACATGGTTTTAAAACAAGCTTAACAAAGCTTAGGAAAGCTTGGCTTGGTTTGCATGAAGTGGACAACGCCAAGGAGCTTTGAATGAAGAGCTTGTGAAAAGTGGCATTTCAAGAAGTTTTTTTTGGTGGGAATACGACTAAACTTGATTTAAAGAGAAAAAGAAAAAAGAAAAGAAAAGAAAAGCTTAAGAAAATTGCATGGACAGGATGGTTGCTCATGAATATAAAAGACAAAAAGCATGAAGCCATGCATGGATTAAAAACGTAATGATAAAGATAAAAGCTTCAAACGGCATCATATGGTCAAATAAAGGAGTGGAGCTTCTAAGAAGTGGACATGTGTCCTACTAATAAAACATAAGAAGCCAAAATCACCAAATCACCAAAGGCATCTTTTTAATGGATGGAGAATAAGACAAGACATGTCTTAACCATTCCAGGGAGTATGAAAACGTGAAGAGCAAATGGAAGAAGCCTCTCTTCTCATGACATGTGTCCCACTCTAAGGTACTAGAAGATAAGAAAATAAAAAGGCATAAACCCTAAAAGATACAGAGAGCCAGCCTTCACATTTTTAAAAAGATAGAGTTCCATATTTTTGCTTGTGTGCCATGTTCCTCTCCTTTTTATTTTTTTGATTTTCTTTCTTTAGTCTTTAGTTTATTTTCATCGTTTAACTTGTATTTTCGATTTCTTTTGTTATTGTTTTCTTTATTTATTGTTTTACTCTTTAAATATTAGTTGTTTGGTGCATTTTGTTTAAATATTTATGTTAAAGCTTAGTTATTGTTCTTTATTAATGGATTTCTTTGTTCTTGTTAATTTAAGTTTTGTTCTTAAATTTCTAGTTTTGGGTTTGTTATTTTCTATTTTCTATTTATTTTATTATGTTATTAATTTGTTTAATTATTTTAGTAATGTTTAGCTAGTTTAGTCTTAGGTTGGAAGTTAATGATGAAATTTTGGATGAATAATTATGAGAATTGACTAAGAATTGATTAAGCTTTGTGATTTAAGTTAGGATTGAATTGGGATTATGCATAAATGTCACGAATTATAGATTACTTTTTAGAATTAGCTACCTTAGGTGTAATTTTTAGTTCAATTGCTAGGATTGAGTCATGTGATATGTGATTGTCTTTGGCGATTTCCATAAGTGACAATAGGTTAAGCGGGTTTGTAGGTAAACTTACCTAATTAATCTAAGATCCCAATTCTCTAAGTTATATGGTCCAAACTTGTGTGATCATGGCTTAGGTTAGTCTTTCCCTAACTTGTTAATGCTATCGCAACGTTAAATCTAGAGAGTTTATTTTAGGTTGCCTCGTGATTAGGGGTGAGTTTTCTATCGTATAGAACCTATCTAAATTTGGAAGAACTGAGGGTTTGAGAGCTTGTTCGAGTCTATAGGCTAGCATCTTAAATTAATCACAAAATTATTTATTTCTAAGATCAATTATAAGTCCAAAATTCTATATTTATCTTCTACCCAGTTTTTCGCATTTGCTATTTGTTTCTTGTTTTTTTGATTTTGTTTTTTTAATTGTCGTTAGTGTTTAGTTTTAATGTCATTTAATTCTAAGAGTTTATTTTTATTTTCTTTTCTTTTTAGGCTGGATTAGAATAGTTTTAGCATCTTTTAGCTCTCTGTGGGATCGACCCTAATTTACCTTAACTACTTAGTTAGGTTACTTAGGTAAATTTTATAATTTGGTAATTTACGATGAATTAACTACCTATCTTGAAACTGCCGGACTTTAGTAAAATTTTTACAGTGGAAAGTGACATATGTTCTGAGGGAATTGGAGCTGTCTTAATGTAAGAGAGGCATCCAATTGCTTATGTAAGAAAAATGCTTTTAGATAGATATAAGCATCTCTTAGTTTATGAAAAAGAGTTGATAGCTTTGGTTATGGCCGTAACACATTGGACTCATTATTTAGTAGGTCGCCATTTCATTGTCTTAACTGATTACCATATCTTACGATTCCTCATGAACCAGAAGTTAATCACTCCCTTCTAGCAGAAATGGTTGCCTAAGTTACCTGGATTTGATTTCACCACTAAATACAAGAAGGGAGTTCAGAATTTAGTAGCCGATGCTCTTTCAAGAGTCACTAGTTCTGAACTATTTACCTTGACTATGACTCATTTACAGACGGATTTACTAGATGAGATCAAGACCAGCTGGGCGGCAGATGCTAGCCTTTCTGCCATCATCTTGAAGCTCAAGCAGAATGAATAGGTGAATGCCAACTACTCCTGGAGCAATCACATTCTGCGATGGAAGGGATGCCTAGTATTCGGTGATGTTCCTTCTTTAAGGTAGATGTTGCTCACTTGGTTCCATGGTTCCCCCTAAGGCTTACCCATGTCGAATGGCTATTGAGTGATCTTTACAATGGTAGATCGTTGAAAAGGTAGCTAAAGTTTTCATGGATGTCATTGTAAGGTTGCATGGTATACCTTAGTCCACTGTTAGTGATGGGGATAACATATTCACTAATAAGTTTTGGCGTGAACTGTTTCGATTGTAAGAGGTACAACTTTGTTTTTAAACAACCTATCACCCTCAGTCTGATGCCCAGACGAAGGTCTTGAACAGAACTATTGAAACATATTAGCAGTGCATGACAGGAGATTGTCCTCAGCTCTAGAGCAAATGGATTTACTTATCAGAGTGGTGGTACAACACCACTTACCACTCCGCTATTGCAATGTCTCCCTTTGAAGCTATATATGGTGACCTGCCTCCTGTGCATGTGCCTTATCTAGCTCAGGATTCCACCATTTTGGCTGTCGATCAAGTCTTACAAGATCGCAAGTCCATGAGCCACATTCTGCAGTTCCATCTGAGTAGAGCACAACATCGCATGAAACAATTAGCAGTCAAGCATCGTACTGATCGATAATTTGCAGTGGGCGAGCTGGTCTTTATCAAATTGAAGCCATACAGATAGACTAGTGTGTTCCCTTCATCTTCTCATAAGCTTCGGTGTTGTTTTTTGGTCCTGTTCGCATGCTCCAGCGAGTTGGACAGGTAGCTTATAAACTTCAGCTACCGTCGGACAGCAAAATTCATGACACATATCACATTTCATAGCTATGAAAAAGGGTGGGGCCTGATGTTTGTCCATCTACCTCTCTTCCATCTTCCTTGGGGTCTGTCCTTCACACTCCAGTCGCAGTGTTGGATCGACGTTTAGAGAATCGTCACCATTGCCCTGCTGTCCAGATTTTGGTGTAGTAGAGTTCTTCCTGGGAGTATCTATATGACATTCAGCAAGGATTTTCGGATGTCAACCTTGTGGACAAGGTTGCTAGACAAGGGGACATTGGTATAAGTAACAGGGACACATAGAGAGTGAAGCAGTGTAGCAGGGAAATGTAGCAGATGGCCGAGAACGAAGACACTGAACAGAGAAGGCACACGACGACGTAAGGAGTGCAACGCAGTCGTATAGTAGGGGTATAAGTAAGATGAACACGTGTTATAATCCTAGCATAGGAGACCAATCAACAATGTAAGTAGCTCAACAACTGGCTGGCTCACTGAGCTTTTATAGTGTAACAAAAGCGGGAAAGGACTAACAAAAAATATAACAGATTCTTTTAATTCGAATTTCTCTTCTACATGTTTCTTCTTTTCTTTGTCTATTGAATTTCGGTAACACCGTATTATTCATGTAAGTTTGACTATTGTATCTCATGCATTGTAATTTTCCTTTTTTGCCCCTTTTTTTCCTGTTACATTACTAAAAATTTCTTTATTTTCATAGCAGGAACAAACTGATTATTTGCTGTACTGACATCTATACCAATCACAATTGTTTTCCTTGTGAACAAATGTAACATTACATTGATTTTCTTCTTCATCACCACCTTTAAAAGGCTTTATGCCATTACCAATTGGTGTTTGTTATTTACATCAAATCTAACCCACATCTCACATGCATATAAGGAAGCATAAATGTGAGTGCTTTCTGAAACCTTACACTCTGTAGCAGATCCAATACTTTTTAAGACTTTGGCACTTCCATAAGTAGAATTTGCAGGAACTGCTAATGAAGAAGCTTCTTGTTATGCTGGTAGGCTCGTTTCTTTTTTAGCTTAAGCTTTTCAATCTTTGTCTCATCTATGCATCATGTTAGATTTAGATGACCTTTTACACGAGTGTCACGAGAAGAGTTATTTTTATGACGGAAATGTTCTTCTCATGCATGCAAGTGGGAGATAATTAATAAAAGCATTGCGTTGCTCATGAATGCTGGGTGAATTGTCTAATGCAATTTAAACCTAAATGCACTTACAATTGGGATTCATCTTTCAGTTGGTTTATTTATATTCTAAACTTGAAGTGAATGGAATTCTTAATACTAAGTGGATGGATTTATGGTATCGCCAGTGGGACAATATTGACAATTTTGTCTTTTTTCTTTGTTAATTAACTATTTAAAGGAATATTGGAATCAAGTTCAAAAATTATGTTTTAACAATAGATGAGGTCATTATTCTGCCGGTAGATGTTGGTTGCTTTAGAAGTACTAACTACAGTCATGCTCTGTAATTAAGATAATCAACCAACTTTGATTTAGTAATTTTAAAATTCATATATGGTTCTCTAGTATAGATATGGATTAATTTATTGTTAAAAGTCTTCTTTTATAGATGTTAATTAAAGAGAATTTCATTAGGTAGAGTGTTGAATTAAAACTTAAGATTGAGAATATATTAGGATTTAGACTAAAAAATAAATTTAAAAAATCGTTAATACCTTTAATAAATTATTGTTAAATAGTGTGATTGAGAGAACAAGGTACATGACTTAAACCTAAATAATACAAGTTTCATCATAAACCATTAATAAGCATGAATATACACTAACAAGGTATGTTGAACATGCTTATTGAAACAGGGGCCATGAATTATACAATTGATGAGATCAAATAATTATAAATAAAAAAAAATTCGGCTCGAGAAGATTAAATCCAATCGTATTGTTTTTGGAGTTCGCACCCAATTCTATCAAATCCTTTGTAAGTAGCTATTTCACCAAACTTTTATTAGTCCAAATCATCAAATCTTGTCAAATGTTTGAATATTTTCGTTTAAGATTTCTCCTTTCTTTTCAGATAAAGACTTTTACATTACTTTCTCTCATCCTATTAAGAGTTTTTTTTAAAATTATCCTATTAAAAATTTTCTTGAAATTAGACTTATCTTTTTTAATTAAAAATTCAAGATTTATTTAAACTAAAAACCCTATATCGCTTCATGAATTTCATTTAAAACCCTAAATAAAACTATAAAATCTTAAGCATTCATCCATATGTTTTAAATTTTATTTTAATCCTTAAATATTGTGCTAGGTACTTTATTGTAAGCTTTAGGTAAAGCTATAAAATCTTAGGCATTCATCTACATGTTTTACTCTTACATCAACTTGCTTATGTTTTCCTCTCACTCATGTTATTTTCTTTCTTTAAAAGACTTCTCAAAAATTCAAAACTCATTTAAGACCTTGATAACCATTTAGGTAGTTTGAATAATGTTCCTAAATCCTAACATGTTCCCTATTTTACAAACAACCTGGAATTTATTTTTCTTTTTAAGACCATTTGATGCCTTTCCCTTGTTATTATTATTATTATTTTAATGTTTCTTTAATAAGAAGGAGTAACGAATCCATCAAACCATTTATTTGATATTTGATCCCATCTTTATTTGAGGATATCTAGAAATCATAAGTGACAAAGTTGTTGAATGCATAAATGTTTAAAAAATCGACTGGACATTGAATAAACGAAAGAATGGTTTAAAGTTTAAAAGTTCAACTGTTATAAAGTCCAAAAGATACCGTGCTCTTTTTACAGTAGGGACATCCATTACAGCCAAACTACAGCTTTGTTGCCATTGATGCTTTTTTCACTCAATGAAACATAAGCTTGATCCGAACACGAAGCTTCACTTACTTTAGAGCCACTCCCTCAATCAAATTTGGGGTTTAAGTTCAAATTTTCAGACTTTATTTTTCCAAACTTGATTAAATTTCCTCTTCAATCCCTCCTTGAAGACATTTGAAGTTCTAGACCTTTTAAGTGTAGTGGAAGGATGGCATGAAACCCCAATAACCTAGTTCAATCTTTACCTTTAACCAGTACAAGGGATGGTGTGGAGGGCGATTGAGATAGTAGCGAGAGACAATAGCAAAGGGATGGCATTGGGAGAGCTACAGCGAGATAGCCAAGGCGAGAGAGGGAGAGCAGCAGTGTGAGATTGGTGACGAGCGAGCAGTGCGATAGACAGAGAGACAAAGCGTAGAGTAGTAGCCAAGAAAAAATGAAGGCCTTGTTTACTTTAGTTTTCGTTTTTAGTTTTGATTTTTTGTTTTTTTAAACACAAAAATCGATAAAGAAAACACATTAATACAGCACAAAAATCGATAAAGAAAATACAATTACCAATACAAAAATACAACAACCATAACACAAAACCATAATTCACAACCCAACTAAACATCCCCGAAGCGTAAAAAAAATAGGAACTTTCAGGAGTGGGTGTTGTTTTAGTCATGGTCAAACTAGTCAAACCAACTAGTTAAACTCAAAACGAAAGGCTTTTTTAAATAGATTTTTTATACAAAATCAAATTGGTATTTTAACCGAATTTGAGTTAATTGAGTTAAACTGGACAATTCAGTCCAATTTTGTAAACCTTGGTATGAATAGCTCTTGTTCGCCTGTTGAAATAAAAAGATAGTGAATTCCTAAGAGGTCATTTAATATTACTTTGTATCTTTTTTATTGTAGATTTTAGTTTTTATTTCTTATTTTTGGTTTTTATATTTTTAAAACAAAAATATGATTGGTTGAGATTTATAATAAAAACCTAAAACGAAAATTTGTTTGATTGAGATTTATCATAAAAAATTAATTTAGTAATGATAACTAAATATGACATAAATTTAAATTATTAAACTAAAGAATTTTCATATTCCATATCAATATATATTAGTTAATAGATTATGTCTATTATTTATTATAGAAAAATTTGTTTATTAAATAGAAAGAAATTATATTTTCTTGTTTATGATTTTTTGTTTCTATTTTTATAAATTTATAAATTGTATTTATAAATCAAATAGGTTTCTTTCATTGATTTCCGTGATTAAAAAATAGAAATAATAAATGAAAAACACAATAGATAACAAACAAGCCATAAAAGTAAATGTACATCAATGGTTGTTTGGCCAAACCATAATAAATTTATTCTATGTCTTTTTCCTTAATATCTTTACTACTATTATGTTTGTTATGAAATATTTACATAAATTTGTCATAGTCATTCATGAGCTCAAAGTAGGATGAAAAAAATAAGTATACATAATCCACTTCGTTCTTCTATGTTTTTGAAGGACTAGCTATTATATTATGAACCTTTAAATTGAAGATTGATGAATTAAAGTAATTTTATGTATATTCTTTAGTTAAGAAATATGTGAAATTTTAATAGAAAAGAAGAAATAAATGAATTAAATTATGGAAACAATATAAAGAGTCAGTGCAAAAAAAATAACTAACCCAATTGAACAAGATAACATTCTATTTTAAAGTTAGTAACTAAAGAAAAAAAATGGAAAACAAATTCTTATGGATCAGGATAAGAATTTAAAAGTTCTTCCAACCACTATAAATGTAAGCAAATTTCCAAGGGGGACTATTAATAATTTCTTCATAGGTGACTAAATCTGTCATCTTGCTTTTCTTCCTTTGCATTTCTCTTCTCTTATATTTCTCTCTATTTTTTTTCTCTTAATGAATTTCCTTAAGTCCTCTGATTTGTTAAAAAAAGACTTTTTAAATGGTCCGAAATGCATGATGAGGAGTCATTGGAAGAGCTTATGCATATAGGGTACTTTGGATACTTGAGGAGAAGGCTATAATACTTGCAACTACTTTGTCATTGTGTTTTACCTATCTTTGATTTTCTAGTTTAGATTACTAATGCTTCTTTTTTCCAATGAGATGATTTATTGTGAGGAATTTTACCACTTCAAGATTACAGAAAGATTTTCTTTTAAGGAGGATAATTTTCTTAGTTGTTAAAGTTTTTATTGCCATTTTATTCCATCTCTACTAGTATGATTTGAAGGAACCTTGTTAAGGAGGAAATATCTATGTTGGTTATAACTTAGTGTTTCCTTCTTTGGTTTCTTCTATGCATCTCTTCTTTCTCGTGGATTGAAATCCAGTGATCTTGCCTATATTAGTTATTTTCCTTATGGAAATAAGGCTTGAAGAAATATCTTAAATTTTTTGTTTTGTCTCTCTTAGTGCTTTCCCTGTAAAACTAAGAATTCTATGACTTATACCTACAAGAAGATCAGATACATGTAGGAGGAAAATTAAGAGAGAAAATTAAGGGTAATCAGGCTTTAAAAGATAAATCTCTCTGACTCGATTGATAGCCTTTGAGATTATACCTAAAAACTAACTATTGTTCCTTTAAATATTTTGTTATTTCTTTCTTGCCAAAGAGTATAAACAGGAGGACGTGGGGAATTTAATAAGCAAATGGTCAAGTGAGGTGTTTTTAAGCTGAGTCAGAATACATTGTATTTTGGTAGGAAAGTTGATAATGATGCATAATAGACAACTAAACAATATTAAAGAATTGGAAATTAAATAAAAGTTGATATACTATTTCCAAGTTTAATGGGAATAAGGATTAAAAGTTATGAGTGCAAAGGTAAGTTAATTTGTCCATGGAAGGAAGCTTATTAAAGATTACCAGCCATAATATGAAAAGAAACTATGTCTAGGTAGAACATGTTTATGCCACAATAGCTTGGTTTATAGAAGTGTAGGATGACGTGACATAAGAAATTATGGGAGAGGAGGTTAATATCAGAATTTCTTGAAAAAAGCTAACTCCATTAGTTATTGATAATAATAGCTGAAACTCTTGTGTTTGACGGAATCTTAACTTTATAGATCTATCTTGAGGTGTAAAGGTTATTTAGGGTGTCAAAAAGCTGACAAGGATCATATCAAAGGAGAGTGGATTAAACATTCCCTACCTTAATCCAATAATGATCTTTAAAAACATCCATAACTTGCAAAATTTTTGTCTTGCTCCAAGTGCTACTCTTTTTAAGGTTTAGGCTCCAGAGGCTCCTACCCTTTATAATAACACTATGGATCCATTATAATCAAAGGGATTCAGTATCATTGAAAAAATCCAAATCCTTTTTCCTAGCAAGGCTTATTTTAAGTTATAAGGTGTTTTATATCCAAACCTCGTACTTTATTAGGCTTGTATAAGTCTTCCTATTTGACTTTATAAAAAGAATAATTCTTTTTTTTTCTAGACCAAAGAAAGTTCCTAAGTTTTTTGTCTACATCCTTTAGAGTAGTTGAAGGCAGAAGAAATGGAGTAGATTAATAGAGTTGAAAGCTAGATAAAATAAAGATTGTAAGTTAAAGTCTACCTATATAGGACAAGTATTTGTTGATCCAAGATGAAATCCCTTTTTCCTATCCTATCTAAAAGAGATTTGCAGTCAATGCTTGAAAGTTTAGAGGAGAAAAGAGGGATTCCTAAGTATTTAATAGGCAAGTTGCTTAAATATATATAAGTTCTTATGTATTATTCTTATGCTTTTTATATGTGTGGCAAGATAAATACATGATTATAAGGTAATTTATCAACAAATTGACACATAAATGATGAACTCAAAATAAGACATTAGTAATAACTAGGACTTGTTTATAATGCCCCCAAATGATGCTTAAAAGTGAAATAAATTAGGTGTGATTAAAATTTTTAAGTCTTTCACCAATCTAAAAAATTTACCCTAAAAACAATTATAATGATATGGTAAAATATAACAATATGTTTCAATTTATAAACCAATATAACTCAAATTAAAAAAAATTTTAAAAATAAAAGAGCATAAGAAAAGAAATGACAAATCAAATTTATTGCGGTTAGACACATAAACCTCACATATGTCCACTCTTTAATCACTTATTGGAAATTTCACTATAATCTTCCTTCATAGGTAAAGAATAATATTTATATAACAATCTTTCTTCAAATGTAATGAGCAACTCTTACAACTCAATCATCGTTTCTGTGAGTGAAGAGTAACTCTTATCACTAAATCTCAAGCTCACAAGAAAATGCACTAAAAAAATATCTTAAATTATTAAGTCAAAATATTTAAATGGGCTCATAACAAATAGTATGATGAATGAACTAAAACTATAACAACACACCCCAAAATTATTTATTTCACTCAATTTTATTACCACACAATACTTATATGTAATTGATGCACCTACGACACATAAATACATTCTAAACACATCTATTTATAGGAAAATACTCACCAACTACTTATTTATAGTCATTGGAAATCATTAACTATAATTTTTTACAAGTTTTTTATTAGAAACTAACCTTTGTTTAGATTTCACACCTATCGATTGACTACTTAGACACATTATTCGATCATTGAATGAAATTGGTTGACCAGTCTAACATAAAGCACCATTTAGTCACTGAAAAAATTTCCTAAAATCTTATCAAAACACTATGCACTAGTCAATCAATCTCACCTACACTTGTTAACTAGTCTCCTAAGAAAATCCATACTAATTGATCACTCCCTAAACTCTAGTTGAACAATCCTTGTAGAAAATAGTCTTCAGAACTTTCAAAACTTTTCCTAAGTTTTTCAAACTTCCCTAAAACACATCAAAAGACTTCATTTAAAAAAAATGACTAAAACACATTCTAAACACCTTACCCGTAACATTTTAATACAATAAGATGATTCTTTAAAAATTTTTCCAAAAATTTCTCTTAATTATGAAACTTATATGCAATACACCTAAGTGTGAATACACATGTATGAGTTGATCTATTAAACATACTAAGATGATCAAGATAAGATTTACAAGAAATATTACATTGAAATAACCAATTCAAATTCACTATCTTGGCCTTGATTCTTCATCGAACAATTTAATCTTAATGTAACATTGATTTTGACTCTAATTTGTATTTTTACTCTCTGTTCTCATTCTTATCTTTTTAATAAATCAAAAACAAAAAAACTATTTGTAATAAATATGTCTTATCTTTATCAAAATAGAAGTTAGAATCTCCCTTGGTTCAACATTTTACAAGTATTTCAATTGTTTAATATTTAATTTATAGTTTTACAAGTACTATATTTATAGAAAAATATATGAATTTGGGGCATTACTGATCATCAATTAAGTTAGAAATAGATTAGATGATTAAGAAAAATTTAAATGAGGACAATTGAATTAAGAAATTAATAAAACTAAAATGATTATACAATTGATTATCCTTTTATTGGTACTTATTGGATCCATTTTTAAATTTTTTAATAATAAAATTGATAAGGATGGGTTTTGATATGCTTTTATGTGTAAATTAAGTCGAATTCATCCACCCATTTTTTTAGTTTAAAAGTGCTCAATTAGTTTTATTATGTGTTAAATGACGAGTTAAATCTTCTAACACATATTTTGGATTAGTAGGCCAAGTTTTGGGAGGATTTGGAGCAAAATTAGATTAAGAAGTTACTGCCAGAAGACTTAAACAGTGGGTGCTACAGTTGTTAAATGGCAAGGAGCTGTTGGAAGAAGTATTAAAAGACGGGTACTACACCTGTTACATGGCGTTGTTTAATTTAAGAATGCCCATTGTTTAGCTCCTTTTTCAGAGACTCAAACGACATGTGACTTATAGTTTAATAGCACCATTTTACTCCCTATAAATCGTTGTTTAGCATGTTGTAAATGAAAAAAAAAAAGGAAAAAGAGGTCTTTTCACCATCTTTAGGTTTACCCTAATTGAAAAGGGTACATGAAACCCTCTTATTAATCAAACAAGCAATCAAGAAAGCTTTCCACAACAATTTTACACTGTTTCTCTCAAAATCATTTATGTTCTTGAGGTTTTTTTTAGGATTTCAGTTGGGTTTATTTAGTTGTTAAGTATCACTGCACTTTATTTACAGTTGTTGGATTATTTATTAATTTATTTTTGTATCTACATATTCTCTTATGTTTAGATTGAATATTTGATAGGTTTTGAGCTTAAACTTCATAAACAATGTACGGATGTTTAGTTATAATTCAATAGATAATTTTATTTCCAATTTCTAGCCTTTATTTTTGTTTTTTAAGCTCGGATTATTGTTATTTTAGTTCTATTTTTATTAATTATTAGTTGTGTGATGGTCCATTTCATTGTTTTCCTTTGTTTGTGATGTTTATGATTGGATTATGCCTTATAGTTGAAGTTTGTGCATTTTCTTATATTCTAGATTGTTTAATTTCAGTTTTGATTCTGTTTTAGGTATTGAATTTTCTATTTAATGTGTGTTTAACATGGGTTTATGTGTTAGGTTGAATTAAATTACTTATTAGCATAAAACTTTAGGTTTTATTAGATTAGTGTTGAATATCAATTTTTGTTACTTGTCTCAAATTTTCCAGCATGTTTATATTGAATTTATTTCATGTTTTTGTTATAATTAATATGTGGGGCTAAGTTTTTAAAGATTTGAAGGTATTTTAAAGATGATGGGCAATTATTTATGAGAATGAAGTTGGGTTTTTCTTTAACTGGTGATTCTAGACTTAGGTTAGATTGGAATTTTGATTTGATGTCAACAATTAGAGGTTATTTCTAAGCTTGATCACCCTTTATAATTCTTAATTCAAATGCTAGGATTGAGCTCTTGATACGTAATAGTTATTAGTAATTTTTGGAAGTAGCAATGAATTAGTTAGTTTGGTAAGTAAACTTAACCAACTAGTCCAGGATTCCAATCCTTTAGGTTACACCTTTCGAACTTATGTGTTGGTGGCCTAAGTTAGTCGTTCCTTATTACATAATGAATTTTTCTATTAAACTTAGATAGCTTATTCGAGGTTATATCGGAGTTAGGGGTATTTCTAATGCTTGATAGAATTACCTACTTTCGAGGGACTGAAGATTTGAGAGTTTGCTCAGATTCATGAGCTAACATCTAAACTAAAATACCATTTATTTAGATTTAAGGATCAAAATTGTCCTGGAATCCTGATGATACCTTCAATTATTTCTTTGATATTGTTATTAGTTTTATCATATTTTGCATTGCGTTTATCTCTTAGGTTTCATTCATTACATTTTAGCTTATTTAGAGCACGTTTGGTATCACTTCTCGTTATTTTATTTTATTTTTTGTGTGTATGTGTATTGGTTTCTGTGTTATTTTTTTAGGTTTCTATGCTGTATTAGTATGTTGTCTTTTTTAGTTTCTGTGCTATTTTTATTAGTTTCTGTGTTTTAAAAAACAAGAAACGAAAACGAGAAATGGAAGGGATACCGAACAAGCCCTTAACTTTCATTACATTAGGGGTTTTTATTTTTTATTCTTCTATTCAACATTTGAAATAGAAATTGCATCCTAACTCCTTATGTTTTGACCTTAGTTCACCCTATTGCATAATAAGGTTCCATTAGGTTTATTATTTGGTGGTTTGTGATGACTTACCAAATTTTTAATACTGTTATCGAGGAGCTGGTGTGGCATTTTTGTTAATTTCTTCTATTATTTTCATTTTTATTTTTGTCAATCGTTACCACCTTGTTTTTTATTTATTTTAGTTTCAAAGCTTTTTCTAATTTTGATAACTTTTAGCAGTAATGGATCATTATCAATGCGCTTTTGATTATGATCTTTCTTACTATCATTATTTTGATATTGAGTTTCAATTCCTCGCTATTTTTAAGTTGGAGCATCAAGTGGCGAAACTCACATCCTTAGTGGTTCAAGTAATAAGGGATGAGGAAGAAATGAAGGTATGTGATATTTGCTTATTTTTGGGTTATTATACTTGCATATGTCTTATTTTACAGGATATGTAGCAGTATAACTTCAACTCTCATCCTGCATGCTACCTGAATCAATCACATTTCCAGCTCATGCCTCTAACTCCACCATTTCCATCATAAATTGATGGGATGCCCTTAGAGAAGATCATATATAGTTTGGTGACGATCATTCTTCAATTCCAGTAAGAAACGAGGAGTAGCTTAAAGAGTTTGGAAGATCAAATGAACCACTTGACAAATGTGATTGCAAGCATACAAGCCTAAGTCTCTTCAATTATTCTTGGTCAATTAGACAGAGAGGTAGGGAATGAAGTATGTGGAGTTTCATTAGAGAATGGAGAATAAGTGGAGCACTCGAATGATAATGAGGAAGAGCAAGATCAATTAAGAGAAGAAAAGGTGTTAATTCAAGAAAAGGAGGAGGATATAACCCCTCCTAGTGTAACTAGTCCATCTTTTGGTACTGCTAACTAAGTTTCACTTCCTTTTACCAGCAGTTCATGTATTATAAAAAAGAAAGAAGAGATGAATAGTGAATAAGAGCCACAGAGGGCATAACTGTTGAAAGAGTTGTGGCCAAGTAAGCCACAGTTGAAGGGTGATGAGTAGGATGACGAGCCTCCACATTTATCTCCTACACTATTAGAGAGGCCATCTTAGGTGAAGAGAGATGTCTATAGTGGAGAGTGGATCTTGGAATATGATGAAGAAACAATGAGGTTCCACTTCTCTAATGCTATAAGACATCATGTTGATTGGAAGCCTATTTCGAGGGAAACAGTTCCGGGCTTGCTTCTTATTGGGCTTAAATATTCATTCGATAGTGGATGATGTACATAAGAGGAGTTGAGCTAAAAACAAAAAAAAAGCACTTGTTAAGAGGCAACTCAACCTTTATTTAATGTTTTTGTGTCTTATCTTTTTATTAGTTAGTTCTTTTATTGCTTTTTGTTTAAGTGCTTTTTCTTTCTTTTGTATTTTATTTTGAAGGAGACAAAAGTGAGAGGTGTAATCTCCTCTCTACCAAGACTTAACGATTTACCTTAATTCAAGACAATATTCTTTACCCATTCCTTTTTATGTTTTTATTGATTTTGGAAAATTGAGAGTAATGTCCAATTTAAGTGTAGGGGTAGGAAACAAGATATTTTTCTGCACTTGATCTATTATAAGTCTAAGAGTGATCATTTGAATTTGTTAGCTTGAACTGATTTTGATCTTTAATTAATAGTTAATTGTAATACTTAAAGGAAATTGATTTTTTTAATTTGATGAAAAATTTTCAACTCTTGAAATGATGCTAATTTTAAAATTTTTTCCTTTTTCCTTTTCTTTTGAGTACTTTACATATGTTTAATGACTTATATGTATGATATTTAGTCTCTAATTACAGTTTGAATAGTTTATCATATGAATGTGGAATAGAATGCTTGAAATAAGTGTTGGGAAAAGAAAAGAAAATTTTGAAAAATGTGTGTTTATGTTGAAAAAAGTGAGCAAATTTCATTTTGGTAGCTTTAAACTAATGTAAAGGTTAAAGTTATGAGTGGTGCTAGTAGCTATTTGAAAGGGTGATCTAACCTAGTAACTGAAGGTATTCATGACAAAATGTTCATCTTCGTGTCAAAAAGCTAGATGACATCTCAAACAAGCTAAAAGGAGCATTTGTTTGAATAACCATGGTCATTCATGGCTAGGTATTTGACCTCGCGTAAAAAGACTAGGAGAACTCTTGAATGTTACTAAAAAATCAAATTATATTATGTTTTTAGTTGTTTTTGATTATTTTGATCATCCTTCATTAGTTTATGTGATAAACTTTGCGAAATGGCTTAGATGTTGGATATTATACATATTGAGTTATTTTCACTAATTGCGTGTTTTGCTTGTGATTATCTTGTTTTTGATCATGATAGAGTGAAATTTGTGAATTAGATTAAAAGAAATGGTTTCTATTGTGCTCAATTAACTTTGGGCTTTTGATTGGAATAGTTTGAGTGAAGTATTTCACTCATTACTTAAGGAAAAGCAATGGTTCAAGTATGTGGGAATTTTATAGGGTTAAGTTTTGTTATGATTTTGAATGTGAATTCACCTAAATTAATTCCTATTTTTGGTTTAAAAGTGCAAAATTAATGTTATGATGTATTAAAAGAAGGGTTGAATCTTCTAACACATATTTTGGATTAAAAGGCTAAATTTTGGGATGATTTGGAACAAAATTAGAGCAAGAAGCTGGTGACAAAAGACTTAAATGGAAGGTACTACTCCTTTCTAGAGACTTAAATGACTGGTGACTTATAGTTCAATGATGCCGTTTTACTTCCTGTCAACTGTCGTTTAGTGTACAATAAATGAAAAAAAAGGGAAAAAGTGATATTTTCACCATCTTTAGGTTTACCCAAAGGGTATATAAACCCTCCCATTAAGTAGAGAAGCACTTAAGAAAGTTTTCCACAAAAATTCTACATCTTTTCTCTCCAAATCATTTATGTTCTTAGGGTTTTCTTTGGAATTTCATTAGGTTTTTGTTTCATCTCTTTAGATTAGCTGTTTTAGGTAACATTGCACTTTATTTATAGTTGTTGGATGATTTATTAATGGATTTTTTCATTTTCATATTCTCTTATATCTAGATTGAATGTTTGATGGGTTTTGAACTTAAACTTCATGAATGATGTATGAATGCTTGGCTATAATTCAATAGATGATTTACTTTTCAATTTCCAACCTTGATTTCTATTTTTTAAGCTTAGGTTCTTGTTATTTTAGTTCTATTTTTATTAATTATTAGTTGTGTGGTGGCTCATTTCATTGTTTTCCTTTAGTTTTTTATGTTTATGATTGGGTTATGCCTTGTGGTTGAAGTTTGTGCATTTTCTTAGGTTCTAAATTGTGTAATTTCAGTTTTGATTTTGTTTTTAAGCTCTAGATTCTCTGTATAATGTGTGTTTAACTTGAGTTTTGTGCATTGGGTTGAATTAAATTACTTATTAGAATATGAACCTTATGTTTTTAATAGATTAGTATTGAATCTCAATTTTTATTACTTATCTCATGTTTTCTAGCATGCTTATATTGGATTTCTTTTTCTTGATATAATTATCATGTATGGCTAAGTGATTAAGGATTTGAAGGTATTTTAGGGATGATAGGCAATTATTTTATGAAAATGAAGTTGGGTTTTTCTTGAATTGGTGGTTCTAGACTTAGGTTAGATTGGAATTTTGATTTGATATAAAGAATTAGGGGTTTTTTCTACGCTTGATCATTTTTTTATAATTCTTAATTCAAATGTTAGTATCGAGCTCTTGATACGTAATAATCATTAGCAATTTTTGTAAATGATGATAGTTTAGTTTGCTTTATAATTAAACTTAACTAACTATTTTAGGATTCTGATCTTTTAGGTTACACCTTCCGATCTTGTGTGTTGGCGGCCTAAGTTAGTCGTTCCTTATTACCTAATGTTTCTTCACTATTAATCTTAGAGAAACTATTCAAAATTATAGCAAGGTTAAAGGTATTTCTAGAGGTTTTTAGATTTACTTACTTTCGAGGGATTGAGGGTTTGAGAGTTTTTTTGGATCTATAAGTTAACATCGAAGAAAAATCACCATTTATTTAGATTCAATGATCAATAATTTTCTTATATTTTCGATGATACCTTTAACATATTCCTTTGATATTGTTATTATTTTTATCATATTTTACATTACGTTTATTTCTTTAGTTTCATTCGTTACATCTTAGCTTATTTAACTTTCATTAAGATTTTTATTTTTATTCTTCTATTCAACATTCGAAATAGCAATTGCATCATAACTCTTTGTGAGGCAACCCTATCTCAACCTACTATATAGTAAGGTTCTGTTACATTTATTACTTGGTAATTTGCGACTACTTACCAAAATATGATTGATTATTTTTATTTCTTACATGATTTTGTTATTCTTTCAGAAAAGCTCATAATGCTTAACTTTTAAATATGAATATAGTGATGCAATTACATGAAACAATGTCGTAAACATCTATGAATTTCATTTAATTATTTCATATCTTTTTTATGAAACAAAAGAGTTGAAATAGAAGTATTGTGATTGATTTTAATGGTGTTAAATAAGAATAGTATAAATCTTGATTTTGTTTTTAACCTTTAGTGGCTTTCCTTTAGAAATTGAATGATCATTACTCTTTGTATAGGCAGAATGATTTCAAGTCTTCAAAATAATGATATTTTTAATGACTTATGTTCAATTTTTTAATTCCTTTCATTTTTTGTAGTTTATGTTTTCTTGGCTAGTTATGCAGTCCATGAAAACTAAAGGAAAAAATATATTAAGAAAGGATGTAAATCAAGCTATAGAGTGAAAAAGTAAGATACGGTTTTAATCATTACTTTAACTATTGTGAACTAACTTTTGTAAAGCACCTTTTACCAACAACTACTATAGGGATCCATTTTTTAGCTTGACTTAATAATGAAGCTCTTTAAGCAATGATCTTAACTACTTCTTTTTCTCTTAACATAAAGGCTACTTTGAAAAGTCACTTAGCACCTTGATTTCTTAAAATTTTAAAGAAAAAGATGTTGTGTGGGTTAGCCGATCAAAGTCGAAGTGGGGAGGGAATGTTTACAATGATTGTAGCATGATTCTTTATTTCCTTTTTTGTCTTTCAATAAGTAGTTAGCTATAGGCTAAGCAATTATCTAGTTTTTGCAAATTAGGAGAAATTTGAAATGAAAATTTTAATTTGAATTTGAAATATGAAGCAAAATTTGAAAATAAAACATGTGGTTAAAAGTCTAAAAGTTAGTGTTTTACTCAAGGCCTAAAAAAATGTAGGTACCTGGAATTGTGTCATATGATTATAAAGTGAAAACCTAAGTGAAGAATTAAGGCTGAAAAATAAATGAACTTCATTTTTTATTGATTTTAAAATGAGAGTTATTTTTTTTTATTAATCTTAAGGCCCAATTCACATACAAGGAGGATCAACTGATTCAAGAACAAGATTCAAGAACATATACACAAACCCAGATTTTTGTATCAGTATCGCCGTTTTCTAGAAATAAAAATTCAAGAATCATGGTTTAAACCTTTAACCATTAAGTTTATTTCCATAAAACAATTTCAGAAACCCTTTTGAATGTTTATCATTTTTCCAGAAACAGAAAAATAGACATAGCTTCATAAGCAATACACATCTCATGTATCATATGATTTTCAAAAAACAAAGATAGCAACGTACCTGGTTGTTCAAGGTAATTCTCCACAAAATAAGAACATGTACGTAGGTTACATAAACTTTTCCAGAAATATTTAATTTTGTATAAACAACTTTATAATAGTTTTTATGCAAATTTTGCATAATTATCATCAAATTAATAATAATAAAACAATTTAATCAAGCTAAACATGTTAAAATCCCGCTATGATACAACTGTTGGAAAACCTATACCGATCAAATCGATATCAAAGCAGAAAAATTAAGGTTTCCTACATAGGATCAATTTAATAAAATTTAACTTGAACTGAAAAATAAATTAAAAAAATTTTAATAAAGGATTTGCTGTTAAAACAAATTCTTCTCATATCCTTATCACAACCGTTCACTTGTCCGGCCTCTAATAGTATCCATAAGTTGATGGAAGAGAAATCAAAACCTTTTTTAGAGGAAGGTAGAGTTATACTAGCAACCCTAAGGTTGCCGTCCTTTTATAGTGAAAAAATTCATATTTTTCCTAATTTTAAAATTCAAATTAAATACAAATCATAACTAGAGTCTAACTCTGATTACACTTTTAACTTAATTCATTTCTTAAATTTCACAATTAAGTCCATCTTAATTAATTTTTATTCTCTTCCAATAAACCTATATGTGGGACCCATTAAGTTCCTAATAAATTGGCAATGATCATAAATTATAATTATAATTCATAATTAAAATTAGATAAATTAAAACTTCTTTTAATTT
>JAOXYD010201477.1:0-21968 GCA_028565735.1 Pinacopodium congolense
TTTTTATAAATCTCAACCAAACACGTTTTTGTTTTTTATTTTTTTATTACAAATATCAACCAAACATGTTTTCGTTTGTCTTTATAAAAAAACAGAAACACAAAAATAAGAAATAAAAATAAAGAATAAAAACAAAAAAATAGAAGTGCTACCAACCGGCCCCTAAAGTTGGTAAAACAATGTATACACTCTCAATATTTATGGAGGATGAATTATTACAATGCATCAAGAATGCGAAGAGCCCTAAAGATACATGGGGCACTTTTCCTAACATGTATGCAAGGACGAATGATGCCAAGTTATAACAACTTGAGAATGAGTTGTTATTACTCTCGTAGCATGATTTGACAGTGAGTGAATACTTTGCTAAGGCTAAATCTTTATGTCAAAAAATTACAAAATTAGATCATGAAAATAAAATCACTGAAACAAGAATGAGAAGAATTATAATCCACAGATTGCGTTTAACACTCTTGTTACTACAACTCATGGATCGACAAATGGGCCAAGTTTGAATAAATTAGAAAATATATTAGCTATTCAAGAAGCTTTAAACAAGCAACCATCTAAAGCTTTAAACACGCAATTAAGGAAGAGGAGAAAGTTCTCTTTTTCAATAAGAGAGGTAAAAATCAAAATGTTACGAGAATGAAAGTTAAAGGAAAAATAAAGCCTGGAGTATGGAAGAAGCGGCAATAAGGCCGAATTTAGCAATAAAATGGAGCTTATTATAACCATAACCTCTTAGAAGACAAATCAAATTGCCACAAGAATAATCAATGTTTCATATATAGCAAAGGGGGGTACTATACCCGAGATTGCAAATATAAAATAGTATAAAGTAACATTGTCTAATCAATCATAAGGTGAAAATGAAGACAAATGAGACTTCCAAGCAACTTGTGCTGTGAACCATCTAGAAGTGAATTACTTTGATGAGATGGAATTTACAATATAATAGAACTAAAAAAGAAGCAAGCATTTATCACTAAAAATGATAAATTGATCAACTATAAAGATGATTGGATAGTTGATTCTAAATGTTCAAATCATATAACTAGAGACAAGGAAAAATTACCAAATCTGACAGAGTATAAGGGCAAGCGAGTTGTGGTCACTTCAAGCAACTTAAAGTTTCTAATTACTTATGTTGGCATTGCAATGGTAGTCCCTCGATATATCTCGAGACAAGTATGATTGAATAATGTGCTTCATGTAGGAGGAATGAAGAAAATTTTGATATTAGTATCATGAATGACTTCTTTAAGAAATTACAAGGTATTCAAACCACAAGATGTGAAAGTATATCGAAACTTGAAGATGATTAGTAAACTAACCATAAAAAGACAAAGAATAGAGACAATATATGTCATATCAGTAGAAAGCTATTTCTACTGATATAACAACAAGAAATGACACAATAGATTTATGGCAAGCATGTTTAGGGCATGTAAATTACCACAAGCTAAAAATGATGATAAAGAAGTCAACACTTAGAGGGCTACCTCAACTTAAAGTTCAAGAAGATATAGTATACATTGGATGTCAGTACTTGAAGGTACATCAACTATTATATGAAGATTCTAAATATCGTGCAAAGGAGCTTTTAGAGTTAGTTTATTCAGATGTCTTTGGACCAATGAAACAACAATCTATCAACAGTTTTTTACATATAATATTTTTTATTGAGACTTTTCAAAATATGTTTGAGTATATTTTATGAAAAAGAAATGTAAAGCACTTATCAAGTTCAAAGAGTTTAAAGACACAGTTGAAAAAGAGATTGATGAGAGAATTAAATTCCTATGCACAAACAACGGGGAAGAATATATGTCTCAATAATTCTTACAATATCTTAAAGATTGTAAAATAAGTCGACAATTGACATGTCCAAATACACTAAAATAGAATGGAGTGGAAAAAAGGAAGAATAGACATCTTGTAAAGACATTTATAAGTATGCTACATGGAAAGAATATTTCGCCATGATTTTAGGCAGAGTGTATAAAGACTATTATTGTACATGTGATTAATATATTACCGTAAGCATCACTTGGATTTATATAACCCTTTAAGAAACTATAAGTTACTTTCATATCTTTAACTGCTTGTGTTGGTTTTCATATAAGATAATTTACGTAGTAAATTTGATAAGAAAGTAGTTTAATGCATATTCGTTGGTTACAATAATCAATGAAAAGGTTAGAGATGTTGCGCCTAAAATAGGAAGATGCTATATTTCAAGAAATATGATATTTGATGAGGTTTCATCGTGGTAGTCTCCTGAAGAAGTAGTTCTACTGAATTCAAAAGCAATCAAAGGCAAGTTGCAAGAGAAGATAAAACAAGATGACATAATAAATGAAATCATAAAAGTGGTACAACCAAAAGGCAAACAAGTAAGTGACAAGTCACTTAAGAAGGCTAAGTCCCCTTGGTAAACATAAGCGTATCAACAAACTTCACAAGAATTGAGGTTAAGAAAACTTGAAGAGATTCAAGGTGAAAAAGATTAAGAAAATATGAGCTATAACTACAAAGGTCACAAAGACAAATGAAACCAAATCCTAAATATGCTAATGCCAATGCAACACTTGTCAAGGATGACACATTAAAAAAACCATTCACATATAATGAAGTAGCATCAACTAAGGAATGGAGGCAAGTTATGGAAGAAGAAATAGATATCTTAAAACAAAATGAGAGATGGGATCTGGTACTAAAACCTAGGGATGTGAAGTCAATATCGTGCAAATGGGTTTACAAAGTCAAATCTAGACCTAATGGATTGATTAAGAGATATAAAGCTCGATTAGTGGTTTGAGGGTTCTCTAAAAAATACAAACTAGACTATGATGAGATATTTAATCCAGTAGCAAAGATTATAACTATACAAGTTCTATTAGCCTTACCTGCTTATAAAGAGTGGAAGTTATGACAAATAGATGTAAATAATACTTTCCTACATAGAGAGTTAGCTCGATAAATATATATGAAGCAACCTCAAAGATTCGAGAGTAAGGTCCATTAAGAATACGTGTGCAAATCGAATAAAGTACTTTATGAATTGAAACAAGCACCAAGAGTTTAGTTTTAAAAGATAGTAGAGTGCCTGATCCAAAGTAGCTATAAGATGACACCAACAGGCTCTAACTTGTTTGTAAAAGACTGAGGTAGTAAATTAGCTATTGTACTTGTCTATGTAAATGATCTCATCTTCACAAGAGTTAATAAAGTATAGATTCAACAAATCGAATCCAATTTATCGGTTCGTTTCCAAATGAAATCCTTAAGAGAATTGAATCATTTTCTTGATCTTTAAGTAAAATGAACCAAAGGAGGAATTTTCTTATGCTAGTGGAAGTATATTAAATATCTCTTAGAGAAGTTCGGAATGTTATAATGCAAACTTATCTCTATTCTAGTAGAAGTTTATACAAGGTTATGTTCTATAGAAGGAAAGGATTTGGAAGATACAACAATGTTCAGACAATTAGTAGGAAGTCTAATCTATCTCACCCTTACTCAACCAGATATATCTTACGCAATAAGTTTGGTGAGTGGATTTATGTAGAAGCCAAAGAAATCTCACTTAGAAGTTGTTCGCTAAATTTTGTGATATCTCAAAGGTACCATTAATTATGATATATTTTATAGGAAAGAAGGATAATTTAAGATCATTGGATATTGTGATGCTGGTTATACTAGAAATCATGACACCTATGTATTTAACTATGGATCAAGACCTATATCTTAGTGTAGTAAGATATAACCAACAGTTTCTATAATAAGTGTTGAAGCAGAGTACCAACCAGCAGCCATAACAGCTCAAGAATGTATACGATTGTTTTATATACTATTCATATGACAGAGAATCTAATATTTCACGTAAGGACTAAACATGTTGAGATGTACTATCACTTTATACGAGAGAAAGTATTACATAGAAAAATCGAGATGAGATATATTAAGATTGAAGATTAAGTTGTTGACATATTCATTAAAGGATTTAGTAGTACAAAGTTCGATGAGTTCAGAGAGTAACTTAGAGTAATAAGTAGACAAGCATTAAGAGAGTAGTTGTAGAGGGGGAGTTTAATGAATCATCAACTCTCTCTCTCTCTCTCTAGTGTTCCTTGGCATTCTCTGGTATTTACTTATAGAGAAGCTTCAGCCACTATTTTAGAGCTTGTTACATGAAAACCAATTAACTTTTATGATTTTAATTCATGCAAAACTGACATACTATAAGTATAAATAAGAGGCTCTGGTTTCATACATAGATAGTGAATAAAATGCATAAAATAAGTGCATGGATTGATGAGTGATATGTATGTGCGAGGGTATGATATCCTATAAATGCTTTGTGTGTATTTTTGAGAGAGATAATGTTATGTATCATAATTACATTATTAATAAATAAAGTTTTTTTTGGTTGATTAATCCTCCAAATTCTACACAACTATTATTATAAATATTGTCTTACTAAGATCGCAAATATTTGGACTCTAATAAAGAAGCAGAGAAGAAATATATGCACTTGTTTGACATAAAGATAATTTGCTAGATTATTAATTACTTTTAAGAATTTCTTGAATGCAAATTAGAAAAAATTATAATGATTGCAAATTTCCGAAGTCCTAAAGTTGAAACAAGTTCAAGTATGTGCTTTATTAATGTCCGTTTAAAGCACATTAACCATCAACTTCTCCTTTTTTCCAACAAAACAAATTGCTTAGTATCTTTGCACTAACATGGGCTTCATTGGCTAGTTGAATAAATATGAAGGTATTGGAAAGCCCAATTACTCAGGGACGACATGATCAACCCGGTAGCTCAAGAACACAAAAGGAGCGAAAATTCAATTTAGAGCAACCAACGAACCATACATTTGTGGGTATAAATATAGGAGAGAATGCCAACTTCTCTTCTCATATTTAGGGCCATGGCTACAATTTTGGGTGGTTAAGCGAAAATCAAATCTTAATATTGATTATAGCTGAGGAGAGATTAGTGCACAGCCTCACAACAATGCTAAAATCAAAATGGCACAAAATCCGGTTTCTTCTAAGTCGTCCCTATAAGCAGTCCCTTGGGTCTCTCTTGAGGGTGGCAACGATTATGAGAATAATGTTGTTCTCTGGTATGTTTTTAGCAATCTTTTTCCTTCTATCTTCCTTGCTGACTTCCTCTTTAGCACTTTCAGAGTCAGAAGTTCTTCTCATCACCCGTCGCCAACTTTTGTCCCTTCAGGAAAACGATGACTTGCCTGATCATTATGAGTACAATGTGAAAGTGGAATTTACCTTTCCAAATCCCAGGCTTAGAAGAGCCTACATTGCACTGCAGGCCTGGAAAGATGCCATTCATTCTGACCCTAACAATACCACAGCAAATTGGGTAGGCCCTAACGTTTGTGAATACAATGGGGTGTTCTGCACATCGGCTCTCGATGACCCTAAACAAACGGTGGTTGCAGGCATTGACCTTAACCATGCTGATATTGCCGGCTTCCTTCCTGCTGAATTGGGGCTGCTGAGAGATATTGCTCTGTTTCACATCAATACAAATAGGTTTTGTGGGATTATTCCCAAGAGCTTCTCTCATCTTTCCCTTCTTTATGAGCTGGATGTTAGTAACAATCGTTTTGTTGGTCCTTTCCCTAAGATTGTTTTATCATTGACCCAGCTTAAGTATCTTGATATTCGATACAACGATTTTGAGGGTGAATTGCCTCCAGAACTTTTCGAAAAGGACCTGGATGCATTGTTTTTGAACAATAACAGGTTCACGTCCACCATTCCTGAGACTCTGGGGTCGTCCAAAGCTTCTGTTATAGTGTTTGCGAATAACAACTTCACAGGCTGCATACCTTCCAGTATTGGGAATATGGTCAATACCCTGGCGGAGATTGTTTTCCTGAACAACAATCTTTCAGGTTGTTTGCCTGTAGAGATTGGAAAGCTTACAAATGTTACAGTTTTTAACGTTGGCTCGAATTCATTTAGCGGAACATTGCCTAAGTGCTTTAAAGATCTTGGCAAGGTGGAGCAATTCGACATCTCACGTAACATGCTCACAGGTTTTGTTCCGAAGACCCTTTGTACCCTGCCCAACCTGGAAAATTTCACATTTTCTGACAACTACTTCAATGGTGAGGCTCAATCATGCGAGCCCCGAAAGAAGAATCGTGTTCTTTTGGATGATGCAAATAATTGTTTGCCCAACAGGCCAAGACAGAAGTCACAGAAGATTTGTAGTCCAGTTGTGAATAAACCAGTTGATTGCAGTAAGGCCAAGTGCGGAGGACCGCCGTCGTCAAGCCCTCCGACACCAAAGGCTCAACCACCTTCTGTTTCTAAACAATTCTCGCCACCGGCGCCTATTCCTAGCCCACCATTACCACGGCCAATATTACCTCCTACTCCCGTCTCAGTTCCAGCTGCAGCCCCATCATCAGATGACCCTCATGGGCATTCACCCAGTGGCTTTGGCACCTCGCTACCACAATCAACATCTCTTCCACCATCTCAACCACCTCCAGTCCACGCTTCACCACCATCCCAAGTTCACTCTCCACTACCACCAGTCCCAGTCCTCTCTTCACCACCACCAGCTCCAGTTCACCCTCCACCACCAGCACCTCCAGTCCAGTCTCCTCCACCATTAGTCCCAGTCCACTCTCCACCACCACCAGCCCCAGTCCACTCTCCACCACCACCGCCAGTCCATTCTCCACCGCCAGTCCCAGTCCACTTCCCACCACCAGCTCCAGTCCACTCTCCACCACCACCGCCAGTCCCAGTCCACTTCCATCCACCAGCTCCAGTTCACTCCCCGCCACCAGCCCCAGTTCACTCCCCACCACCAGCTCCAGTCCACTCTCCACCGCCAGTCCCAGTCCACTCTCCACCACCACCCCTAGTTCACTCTTCACCACCAGTCCCAGTTCACTCTCCACCATCGCCAGTCCACTCTTCACCACCTTCTCCGAAAGTAACACAATCTCCACCACGACCTACCACTCAAGTTTACTCTCCGCCACCAACTCATCAATCCTCCTCACCACCAAAACACATTAGCCCGCCTCAGGCAATGCACTCTCCACCACCACTTGTGGTACATACTCCACCACCCAAAATAACAGCTTCTCCACCACCATCAACCCGTTCTACTCCTCCAACTCACTCTCCACCGCCACCCACTTCCCCACCTCCTACTCATCACGCCTCCTCACCACTGTCAAACCACAGTCCGCCCAAAGTGTCACATTCTCCACCACCTCATCAAACACCAAATTCTCCACCACGCAAAGAAACACATTCTTCACCACCTCAAGCACCAAAACCTTCACCGCCGCAAGCACCAAAAACTTCACCACCCAAAGAAATACATTCACCACTACCCCAAAAAGTACATTCTTCACCACCACCCCAATTAGTAGATTCCCCACCACCAAAAATAGCACATTCACCACCACCCCAAAAAGTACATTCTTCATCACCACCTCAATTAGTACATTCTCCACCACCCCAAAAAGCACATTCTTCACCACCAACCCAGCAAGATCGCTCTTCACCACCATCCCAGCTAGTACATTCTCCACCACCAAAAGTAACACATTCACCACCACCACAAAAAATACATTCTTCACCACCACCCCAAGTAGTACATTCTCCACCACCAAAAGTAACACAATTACCACCGCGACACGAAGTTCAATTTTCACCACCACCCCAAAAAGCACATCCTTCACCACCACCTCCAGAAATTCATCTTCCACCATTCCTCGGCTACCTGTACGCTTCCCCGCCTCCTCCATTTTTCCCAGGTTACTGAGCATGACACATTTCTCAATTTATTCTCTTTCACTTAGCTTAGAATCTAGCAACCCATTTTTGTAATCTAAATGATGGTTTATGATCTTGAATTGTAACATTAATCTTTTTCATCTTAGTTATATTCTAATTTATCTATAGAATAGTGTTAGTTGAGAGGTGTAACACTGGACCTTCTTGTAAAATAAAGAAAAAGGACTCCTATCCTTGTTTTTCTCTTCTTATCAACCTTTTTCTCCTCCATATTTTCAGCAAATGGTAATTGAGAATTATACACACTGAATTCTCATTGCCATTTCATTTCATTCCACTAGATCCAAAGTGATCATCGTACAAATTAAAAGATATTAAAATCTTGAATTGCGAACTATAATTGGATTAAAGTGATAGAAAAGTCAAAAGAATCTGTAGCGCATGTGCAATACGTGGCAGCATTGTCGTCTAATCTTTTGCCACGTAGAGAAGCATTTTGGGTAAATTTGCCACATTGCTGGCCACCAACAAGAACAAGAAAGCTAGTCATGCGAGTTATGTATACACCTTAGGTCCCGATTAGCTGGGATTCTCTTTTTTATTTTTTTTGTTTTTTAAATATAAAATAGGTGAAAATAATGTATAAAAATTAATTAAAAATATAAAAATGTATAAAAACTAATGAAAAAATATAAAAATATAAAAATATAAAAATATAAAGAAAAGTAAAGAGAAACTGTCAAAAAAGATTGAACTTTGAATATGTCTCAATTGTGATAAAACTTTAGGCTACTTCTTTATTAAAAGACAAAACTTTGGAATCACTCTTTACGATCGTATCTCTGCTATATAGATAAAATTTTAGTATGAGCAGAATTCACTATTTAACAAAATAATTAACACAACTCATCACATAACAAGATAATCACTAGTCATAATAACCAGTTAAACTTTAAATCATATCTTAACACTCTCTCCTAATTTAAAATTACACTCGCAAAATAATCTTTTAAAGTGATATAACTTCTCCTTTGATAGGGCCTTTATAAGTGTGTTTGCCAAGTACTATGATATTTCAAAGTTATCTCTTTGTTTGCAATGAGTTCACAAATAAAATAGTAACTGTAATGCTACTTCAAAATTCAATTTTTAATTCACAATAATTATCAAATCGCATCAATCTTAATTTTTTAATTTAATTTTCAAAACCAACACAAACCCTAAATTTATAATTTAATTATAATTCAATCTCAACCGTTCAATATATAAATTCTATGAGTCAGAAGTAATTATCTTAAAATAAGAATAAATGATCATTAATAAATTTTTGTTTCTAAGGTCAATAAATTCAGGATCTATTCAAAATATATTATCAATCTTAACTGTACTATAAAGGAATTGAATTGTCAAAATACAACGAAAATCCTAGTTAAAAACTGGTTTTTGTGGTATTCTACTATAAACTGTTCCATCTGAACTATTTTTCACAACACTTGAAATTCAACATACCCTCAAAATTTACTTAACATCTCTTAAAAAATTTAACAAGTAAAAAATAAGCTACCAACTCAATAAGAAGTAATTAAAATGTATTCGTTATGTAATACATAATACATATAGGTACAAAAGGAAACATACATAGACATTGCATCACAATTCATATCGCAATTTGCCTTTATTTACAATTATTTATTATTCTTAATCTATACTTTCATTTCTTAAATTTCTATTCAATTCTTTTTTTAAAACTTTTAGGACCCAACTTAATCTAGTAAACTTATATATAATGATTTGCCGGCAAACGAATCACACATGATACTTCCCACTTTTCACCCCTAGAAATATTATAGGCATTTTCACTCCTAAAATATTAAATCTTGTTAAATAAATTATACATGATACTTTCCACTCTTGAAAGTATCTTAGATATCTCCACTATTGGAATACCAATATAAATTATTAACAAGATCCCCACTCTTGAAATACTCCTGCATATGCCTAATAATTAATCTTAATCACATCATATAAATATCAAGATCCTCAAATATAAATCTACCTAAGCAAGCCACTAACTAGAATTTCATTATTTTTCCTATAGTATTCCATAAGTCGAACACCATCATGTCACATCATTTTCTATTATCATCGCATATACACACATTAATATTATTGTGATTTAATCAATAATTCATATAAATGTAAAATCATACTCATAAGCTAATTCTCATTAATTTCTATAAATTATTCATAGTTCCACCATTCAATACTCATCACAAAATTTATCATATAATCATATGCATATTTTCCATATAAATGCAACTTCGTATAAAATTTATATTTTGATCTATAACATATAAAAATTCTAATTATTCATAAATCACATAGATTTCACATAAAAAAATATTTTTGAGTGGCATAGATTACACATAATCATATTATTTACAATTTTCACAAAATGAGTTTAAAAGACATATTCCATTTCTATAAATTTACATAAATCATAATAGTTATTTTTATGTAAAAATTTCACATAATAGGATACATTAAATCTCATCTTTCACAGAAATTTATATTTTTTATTATTTACGAAAAACTCATATAATAAAGTATTTTAATTTCTCAAAATTTATACATAAATCATAATATTAACTTTTTAGATAAAACACAAAATAAGGTATATTTTAATTAATCCTTTTACCTAAAAATAAAAAATTCTGAATTTCTAATTAATTTTACACTCCCTTCGATTTATCTTTAACACTTAAATAATAATAAAATAATTAATCTAAATAAAGTAAAAATAACTCTAAATTTTTTTAAATTTATTATACTACCCTTAACTTTTACTAAAATTTCCAAAATATCCCAACTAACACCTTTTCTTATTTATCTCTCCAAAATCCCTAAAATTACAATCAATCCCTAAATTTTCTAAAATTTACAAATTCACCTCAAACTTCTCTAAATTTATGGAATTGCTATTTTCTTTATTTCCCTCTCTCTCCTCTCCTCTTTCTTCTCTCTTGCCACTCATCCCTCTCTCCTCTCTCACCTAACGTCTCTCTCTCATCTTGTCCCTTCTTCCTTTTTTTTTTTCTTTTCTTCTTCTCCTTTTCTCTTCTTCTTCTTCTTCTTCTCCTCATCACCGGCCATCCTTCATGGCTATCCAAATCTTTCCAACCCCTTTCTCCTATTTGTTTTCCCCTCCTCACTCCCTTAATAACAATAAAAGAACAACTATTATACCTACCTTACCACAATCAAAACAAAATTTGGAATGGAATGATGAGGGCTTGAGAAAGCTAAAGAGAAATTAAAGAAAGGGGAAGGAAGAGTGGCTCCTAACAGTAGAGAATGAAGGGAGATAAATTGAACAAAAAAGAAAAATAAAAACCTAATTCTTTAGTTTATGATGATTGGGTTAGGTCAGGTTTAAGGGTTGGATTTTGATTTGGGTTTTTAAGGTTTAAATATTTGCTGGGCTTGACAATAACAGAGTTCAATATGCTTTGTTCTACTCTTAAATGTTGGATTTTTTGTCATAGAGATAGTTTCTTTGTTGCCATAAAATATTTTTGTTGTTTTTTTTGTTTTAGTTAAAGATCAGTTAACATCCTTCTTAGCTAAATAGCTTGACATACTGTAGAAATTACTACCATATATTCAGTTTCTGAGGTTGACAATGTCACTATTACTTGCTTCTTTGAACTCTAGGTGATCACTCTTGATCTTATAGTGAAAACATTTATTGAAATACTTCATCTATCATCTAGCGATCCTGCCTAATTACTATTTGCAGATCCACATAATTTGATATTAGAAGTTTTAGAGTACAAAATTCCATACTCGTTGGTTCTAATGGCATATTGCAAGACCCACTTTCCTACTCCATAATGATCCTTTGAAGTGTGTTACATAAACTTGGAAATAGCACTAACAAAAAAAGCAGTACAGAGCCTAGTGTGTATCAAATAAATCAAGTTTCCAATCAAGCTTCTAAAACTTTTAACATCTACCATTTCTGCTTCATCTTCATGTTATATTTTTTTATTAATATTCATGGGTGTTGCTGTATGTTTACAATTAAGCATGCCAAATTTTTTTAGAAGGTCCTAGGCATATTTTTTTTGTAAAATAAAAATTCCATCTTTAACTTGATGAACTTCAAGACCAAGGAAATAGTGAAATAAGCCCATGTCCAACATCTCAAATTCATTCATTTAAGACCTAAACTCATCCAACAGAGAATTATAAGAGCTAGTATAAATAATACAATCATTATAAAGGAAAATAATGATGAAATTATTTTCTTTTTTCACATGTCAAGTGGGCACACTCCTTATATATCCCTTCTTTCTGAAAATACCCATCAATTTTGTTATAGTACCAAGCTCGAAGGGCTTGCTTCAATGCCTTTTCAGCTTGTACACTTTTGTCTTGTCACCTCCTTTACAAAACCATCTGGCTATACTACATAGACTTCTTCCTGTAAATCTCTATTTAGGAATACCAACTTGACATTAGATTGATAAACAAGCCATTGCACTTGTGCTGTTAATAATAGAACAGTTTTTACAGTTTTAAAATGAACTATTAGAGAAAAGTTTCTTTGAAATCAATACCTTGTTACTGCATATACCCTTTCTCTATAAGATGAGCTTTGTGCTTTCGTATGCTTCCATCTAAAACAAAATTTGTCTTGAACACGCACTTCAAGCCTATTACATTTTTACTTTCCAATAAGTCAACCATCTCCCATGTTTCATTCTTTTCAATAGCTTTCATCTTTTCCACCCTTGTTTTTTGGCATTCTTCTTTTTTAGCTACTTATTTATAATGTATAAGGTCTGAAATAATGAGAGCAAATTGATAAGATGCATATATGTCAACCAAAGATCTATACTTTCTTGGAGGTGTCTCATCAAAACATTCTTCATAAGTAGATGAGGAGTTTTTGCTTGGTGTTACTAAAGTTGGCAAACTAGTTGACACCACTGGGGAGCTAGTAGGTGAACTAGTATGAGCTGACTCTTGTGTTTCATCTTATAAGATTTTAATATGTATAGGATTCCATTATTGCACCTGCACTTTACCCTCATCAAATGTTACATTTCTTCTAATTGAAATCTTGCCACTACGAGGTTTATACAATATATATGCTTTGGATTGAGTACAATAACCAATAAAAATACATTTTTTAGATTTTTCATCAAATTCTTGATGGACTTGAGAATTTATTAAAGTATAAACAACACACCCAAAGACTTGTAAATGACTTATAGATGATTTCCTTCCAGGCCAAACTTCATATGGAGTTTGATTTATGATAGCCTTTGTTAGTGAGAATTTAACAAATAGATAGATGTCACTATAAATTCTGCCCAAAATTAATTTGAGAGTCCCTTTACTTGTAACATGCTTCTTGTCATCTCCACAATAGTTTGATTTTTCCACTTTGTAACTCCATTTTACTCTGGAGTATGCCTTATAGATTCCATTTTCTTAAAAAAAAAAAACAAAATAAATTCTTTAGACACACACTCTCCACCTTTATCTGTGTTAAGCACTTTGATGTGATAGCTATTTTGGTTCTCCACCATAGCCTTAAATTTCTTTAACTTCTCAAAGGTTTTTAACTTGTTTTCTAAAAATTACAACTAGCTCATGTGACTATAATTATCAATAAATAATATGAAATAATGACTCACCCAAGGGCTCAGTTTGCATAGGCCCATACAGATCAACGTGAATTAATTCTAGACATTCTGAAGCTCTTCAAGTTCTTTCAATAAAAAAGGATTTCCTATTTTGTTTTCCATAAATACACCCTTCACATAAATCAATAGGACTAATTTTCAGTAACCCGAGAATCATACCTTTATTACTTAGCAACTGCAAGCCCTTTATGTTGAGATGCTCATAGCTTAATTGCCATAACTTTAAGTCACCCTTTACATTTACAACAAGAGCAAAATTCTCTGTATTGGAAACATTCAATTGGAACATCTTATTTAAAGTCATGCTAATATGAACCTTTTGTCCTAATTTCTTATTTTGAATGAAATATGTGTTATTATCAAATAGAACAGAATATCCACTAGTCATCAGTTGTCTAAAATAAATTGTATTCTAGATAAGGTATAAATTGAACATTATCCAATAATTTTACCTTACCATGGCTAGTCTCAATACTTTCCTTCAACTTGCATCTCCATTTTTTTGCCATATTGCACATTTATCCATTATGTCCCATCAAGCTCCCGAAATAAGGATTTGGTACTCGTCATATGGTTTGAATAGCCTATGTTTACAGACTACAAATCACTCGATTTGGATTAGGATCAATATAAGCCATAAAAAGTTTGTTTTCATCTTCATTTTCTGCTAAAAATTCATCTTTTGGTCTTTGTACCAATAACCAACTTTGATATGCTCATATCTCTTGCAATGATGACCATGAATGCCACTTTTGTGTTACCATGCTCATCAAATTGCATTTGTCCTTTATTTATTCCCTACCTCTTCTATTATCACGATTACGAGCATCACGAGATCCTCCTCTTCTTCGACCTCTATCTATAGAACAATAATTTACTTTATACTTGGTGATTGTCTCTTTACTTGAAATGCCTTCTCTTCATTCTTTTCCACTAATCTATTGATTCTTGACTCATAGGCTTGAAGAGATTCCATTAGTTCATCAACAAAAAGAATAGACAAATCCTTAGCTTCTTCTATAATAGCTACAATATGGTCAAATTTTGGAGTCAAGCTACTTAAAAATTTTACAACAATTGTTTCATCTAAAATTTGCTTACTGTAGGAGTGCATTTGACTAACTATTTCCATTATTCTAGACAAAAAATCAGTAATTAATTTCCCATTCTTCATATCCAAAGTTTCAAAATCATGTCTTAGTGATTACAATTTCACCATTATAACCTTTAAATCACCTTAAAACTCCTTCTGCAGCATTGAGTATGCTTGCTTTAATGCGGTTGCCATTACAATACATGAGAAAATAGTTTCATGGATTGTTTGCTAGAGAATAAACAAGGCTTTGGGATCCCTTTTCTTCCATCTTCTTCTTCATTAGGTTCTAAAATATCAACAAACTTAAACTCCACCAAATCCCATAGCTCTTAAGATTTGAAAGATGTCTATACCTTGATGCTCCACCATCCATACTTCTCACCATTAAAAATTGGTATAAGGGGTTGAGAAGACAAAAAAATAGCTGTGGCAGCTATTCTCACAAAATAAAAACTCTCACTCTCATGTTTCCCTTAATTAACCAAAGATCCAAAGTCTCACGTTTTGCTCTGCCCAAATATTGTGAGGAAAGGTAAAGAGAATCTAACAAAAAATTATAAAGCTTTTAGATATGCCTTTATTATATTGCATTGAATGTAAAAAGCAATTGTCATGAGTTCGTATATATAGACTTACATGAAAACTGAAAAGAAAAACTGTAGGGCCACTTCTCCGCGAAAAGGCAAAACTTTAGGACCACTCCTCCACTATCGTACCTCCATTACATGAATAAATTTTATTATCAACAGAAGCCACTACATAGTAAAATAATCACTAATCATAATAATTGGCAAAACTTTAGATCATATCTCATTAGAAAATAACTTGCATTAGTTTTTATGTTTAGAAAAATAGAAATAGAAAATGAAAAAAAGAATTTGAATCAAATGATTTATTATACTTTAACTTATCTTTCATTTTAATCTTCTAGTATCAAACACGAATATAGTCATTTTGTTATAATAGAACTTAACATAAATTATATTATTCGTATAATTCACTTTAATTTTTCAACAATTATTTATTAAAAACATAGGGATAACAGTCAATTAAATGATTAAGCTTTTGAAATTTTTTCAGTTAAGTGATCAAGTTTTCAAAATTTTCAATTGAGTGATTAACATTTGAAAAGTTAACCAGTTGAGTGAAAAAACTTAACGCCATTAGTCATTGAGTGGATCCGACCCAACTTGGCCCAATAACCACAAACGTCACACTCTCTGGAGAAGATGACAAGAATTAGTGGGCAAGAGTGAAGAAAATGGCAGATCTGAGCAGGAATATTAGTGCATGATTTGTGCAGATAAAATTTACAAGGACGACAGCCGTAAGACCGACCCAATACTTGTTTCTCACAACCTGCGCATATAACTGAATCTTTGTGGTCCATGTCTGCAAGTTTCAACGGATGTCTGTGTAGGAAATGATGCAGCTCCTCGCATGGAACTGAATCTTCGTCGTCGATGTCTGCTGCAGGTTCCACTTGATTCTGGTGCAGGAAATGATTCAGCTCCAGGTGCTGCTCGTCAGGATGTGTCTGACTTGAAGACCGTTGACCGAAAAAGCCTTCATCATCACTGTAATCTTCCATGACTCCCTCTGCCACTGTAATAATTTCTTTCCTTTCTCCGATCTGAAACTATTGGGACTGCCTTTTCTTGTCCAGTCTATGTTTCCAACAACTCATTGATTTCATAATATTATGATTTGTCTCATCAGGCCTAACATTCTCTAATGTATTTAGTCCAAAACTTCCATTAAAATAACCATTTGGAGGTCTATTTCATCAGTAATATCCAAATGCTATTCCTGAATATATTTTATTAATTCAGCTTTATCAGAAAAAGTCGTCAACTTGGTATATTCATTAGTGTCTGAACTTGGGTTAAAGGTAAAAGAAAGCTAAAACATAATGATTTGAATTAAGAGCGTGGTTAGGTAAGAGAATCTCGTTCAATTATTTTCTTTTTATTCATTATTTTATCTTATGCCACTAAAATTTAAAATATATAAAAATAACTTTAAATAATATTTCTACCACCTTCTCTTTTGAATTCCTTTGGTTTATTTTAGTTTTTATTTTTATTTTTTATTTTTTTAAACACAAAAATTAATAAAGAATACATACTAATACAGCACAAGCACAACAATTAATAAAGAAAATACAATTACTAATACAAAAATATAACAATCACAACAAAAAATTATAACTCATAATTCAACTGAACATTCCCTTAACCTTCAGAATCTAGTTACAGCTTTGTTTTATTGGACATTCGCCTTCTTACATCAGACAAATATGGGTTTATTCTATCATTTATAATAGTGTATAAACTTCTCTTTTTAAGTTAACTTTTGAAGGTGGGTTAGGTTTTTTAAAATAGCATTAAATCTTGTTTATCTTGATAATTTGGGGTGATATTCAATTTTGTCCCTTTATCTATATACCTAATAAATATCTAGTCCTAAGTTAAAATGAAGGAAATGTGTCAAAAATTCTATATCAAACAAATATAAATGCATTCGATTATTTATAATAATGTGTAAATCCTCTTCTTAAACTAATTTTTAAGGTTGAGTTAGCCCTTTTAACGTACACTAATCACGCCTGCCAATGTAATACTGTCAACTTTTTCCGCTGCCGTCTAATTCAAATTTGAACGCATGGAGGTGGACTTTTCTTGTCTGCTTTCTTCCCTGGGATGTGCCTTTTAATTTTCGCTGTCCTTAACCTACTATTTTATAATCCTTCGATAGTTACTATATTTTATTACGGGGCAAATGTGAGGACTTTTAATCTATGCTAATAATTGAAGATTTTGATTAATTTATAATTGGTGATAATTTTTTTATTATAAATAAAAGATATACACTTTTTAAGTAATTTGATTTATTTTTAATATTTTCTATAATTTCATTTTTGAAAAATTTTTCATTTTAATAAAGAAACAACTAAATTTGTGATAATTATTTAATAAAATATAAAGTCTTTTTATTTTAAATTATGTAAAACTAACAGTCAATTAAGTCATTATTAAATGCCTTTTAACTCTAGTTTTACTATACCCGCTAGCTCAAATTAAACTCAATTATTTAAGTAAAAGTAGTATGAAAGCTCCTAAAGCTACACTTTATCCTAATAAGCTCCTAAGAGTTTAATTTTAATTTTATGTTTTATTTTTTATATTGAAAAGTGACATGAATTTATTGTTAAATAAAAATTTCTCACCATCCTAAATTATTATATTTACAAAACTTGCATTCTCAAAATTTCATCTTTTTTTCAAAAAAATTCAGATTTTTACTTTATCTAACCTATATATAATTATATTTGGTTTAAAACATAGATTTTTGTTAAATATAATGGCAATATCAGATAAACAAAAAGTTCTAACAATCATGTTTAAATATACTTTTCTTAAGATTTTAATATAAAAATTAACATTATATTATAGAGAATAGTTAATATAAGATCAATTTTAAAATAAAATCTTAATAAGGAGGGCAACGAGTTCAAGTTAAATGAATTTATTTGCGACAAAGAGTTTGTTAAAATAATTATAAATGAAATCATCAACAATTTTTTTGACTATTTGTAAAATTATAAATCATTTACGATATTTTTTAGAAGTAAATCTTTTTGACAATGAGATTATTAGAGCTTGTTTATGGTTTTGACTTTTAGTTTTTTTTTTAATTCAAAAACTGAAAAAATCAATAAAAATTGAAAAAAAACCAATATAATATAAAAATTAAAAAAAGTACAAAACATAAAAAAACACACAAAATTAAAAATAGAAAACAAAAACAAAAACAAAAAACCAAACCAAACAAACTCTTAGATTTTTTTAAAAAGTTAATTAATTAATTGAATGAATTAAAAAGAAGACGTTAACAAATGTTCAAAGACATAAACCTAAGATAGAAAAAAGCAAGGAAACACTGTCTGTCAAGAAAAAAAAAACATTGAAAAGGAGAAAGATGAGCAAAGAATATACTCGAACAACATAAGATGGAGATTAGACTGCATAACTAGGAGCATCACTTTGGAGATTGGGATCAATAAGAAAATTCCATATGCTGCATAGTAGACTGCTCATCATCTTAGGCAATTGTTGGGCTACTGCAACTTCCTTGATTTTCTGTAGAAGTTTAAGGCTTGTGGCATTAACTGGTTCTGGTTGCTTTTCAAAGAGCCATCAGTCCCAATAAAGTGAATTAATGCCACAGTAACCAGCTTGAATAACTTAAAGTCTCCTAACTTCCAAAAAGTCTGTTGTGTAAGCCACTTAATAGTGTCTATCCAGCATAAGTGAGTAAAATGCAAAGTGAAAGGGGAGAGAACATTATTCCATAGATAAATAGAGAAGGGATAGCTACAGAGGAGATTTTTCAGATCCTTCCTAACACTCTGGTATAATTCACAAATATCATTAGCTATTTGAAACTTCAGTCTATCCTTGATACAGAGATTCCCCTAGATGGTGGGCCATAAAATGACAGCAGTAGAGGGAAGGTTAGTCGAGTCCCAGACAAAGCAGGAAAAGAAAACATTTACATGTTGCCCTCATATGAAAGTTTTTTAGGATTTCAGGGAGAACTTTGCGTTACAACTTAGAAACCACATGATGTGATCTTTATTAGCTGGATTGGGCAAGTAGGGAGGTAGCTACTTAAGAATCTGTTCGAATCCTTGGTCAGTATGGGCTAGCCATTTCCAAGAGCAATCATAAATGATGAAGCTAACCTTAGACCATGTGGGTATAATGCGTCGGAGGGCAGGAAACTCCTGGAGCCTAAATAAAAGGCCCCTGGTCGTGCCAATTGTCAAACCAGAAAAATGAGTCTGTGCCATTGTCAATATGATGTTTGATGTAAGGGTGAATAAGGTCCCTATTTTTTATGATTTGGTTGAAGGTCCAAGAATAACTTGGTTTGACTGTAAGAGAGCATATATTTTCTCCTTTTAAGATATTTTAATGCACCCATTTGACCCAGAGATTTTCCTTTGTTGTATAGAGTTGCCATAGTTTCTTAATGAACAAAGCTCTAGAGGAAAGCTTGGAGGATGAGATACCCAAACCTCCTTGGCTCTTTGGAACATAGAATTCTGTCCATTTTACATTAAGAATGCACGGCTTATTCCCTGCCCCACTCTATAGGAAATCCCTAATCAGCTAATTAATTCTTTTCAAGACATCCTTAAGAAGGGCTATATGGGTACACTAGTAGAGATGCATGTGGCTGAGCGATGAAATAACCAACTGTAGTCTACCACCATAGCTGAGGGCCTTGCTACACCAATTGTTGAGCCTTTTATGGAGAGATTCAAGTAAGGGATAATAGTCAGATGAAGAGAGCTTCTTAGTAGAGATTGAAACACCTAGGTATTTAAAGGGTGGTGTATCCACAGAGAGGCCATAAAATAAAGCAATTGAAGCTACTTTAGATGGAGTTTTACAGAGACAAAAAAGAGCTTTTACAAGGATTATAAGCCAGACCAGACATAAGTTTACACAGCTTAAGAGTTCTGAAAATAAGTTGAATTGAAGCAGGGTTAGAGCCACATAAAATTAGAAGATCATCAGCAAAGGAATGTGTAGAAAGCAGGAGCTGGCGACATTTATAATGATACTTAAATCCAGATTCCTTGGTTATGTTGAGGTAAAGGAGGTGATTTAGCATCTCCATTCCAATGACAAAGAGGTTGGGTGATAAAGGATCACCCTGCCTTAACCCCTTAGCTGCTTTGAAGAACATGGTAGGCTCCCTATTTACAATAACAGAATAAGAGACCGTAGAGATACATTTTAGGATCCTATTGATGAACATCTCTAGATAGTCAAAATCCTACAGAGAAGACAAAATGAAGTTCCAATTTAAAGAGCCAAATGCTTTAGTAAAATCAACCTTGAAAGCACAACTTGTAATGGATCTATTGGAATTGTAGCCTTTGAATAGCTCCTGAATAATTATAATATTGTCACTGATATTCCTCTGATGAACAAATTCACTTTGCAAGGGATGTATGATGGAAGGCAAAGTTAATTTGACTCTATAGGTCAGAATTTTGGCAATGACCTTATATGCTGTGTTATAGCAGGAGATTGGTTGGAAGTCATTCATAGACAAGGGATTGGTCATCTGCAAAACTATAGTGATGTATGCTTTGTTTAGTTCTATCAGCATGCGATTTTCTGAAATTTAATTACTGGATTTTTAGAAGAATTTTGAGATTATAGTGAATTAAGTTTCGATGGGTCTGTGCATAAGTAGAGACCTAAATTTCTTAATTTCTTATAAAATTTAATTGCTTCTTAGAAAGAATTTTGTAATGAATAAACATGAATAATAGGGCGATAAGTCTTTGTAATCTTGTTATGAGTTATAAAAGGCCCATGAAACGACACATCGTGACTACTTCGTGGTCCGTGCTTGCAAACACGTACAGTTACTATTGGGATCCAATTTGTATTGTACATGCTTTAGAGTTTTGGGAGGGTCCCATCGTCAGTGTCCTCTTTTTATTTAAAAAGTAAGGTAAAAGATAAAAAAATTTGTTATGATACTAATCATTTAAAAAATATTTTTAAGGATTTAATCAGATTATTCTAATAGAATTTTTTAATAAAATTAAATCATGCAATTATACAAAATCATTATTTACGAAAACAAAGGTTTAAAAAGAAATTTCTACTCTAATTAATTTACGTTTTAAACATTTTAATTATATGTACCTTATGTATCGATTATACAATTCAATTAAATAAAAATTAGTTGTTTAATTAAAAATTACGAATGTTTCCTATAAAATAAAAACTTTTGTTTTTTATAAAATTACTTCTAAAATAACACTTATTGCATTTGCTTATTTGTATATGACCTTTATTTGTAAATTTATTATATTTTCTATCTGAAGTATATGTGCCTATAAATTACTTTTTTCAAAATTGAAAAAATTCGTAATTGCTTGTGTTACAAATTTGTTTGACAAAATTCTTTATAGTTTGTACTTTATAGTTTCAGTGATACATTTAAAAAATTTTAACTGGAAAACACTTAAAAGAATGTACACTTTAATCAATTTTATTAATATTTTGACAAAAAATAGATGTAATAATTTTTATGATATAAAATACATTATTTCAAATATAAGAAATATTTAGTAATTAATAGAGTTTTCTCCTTATTCGGTGTCATAGTCTAGTTTATGGTAAAAACACCTCTAATATATGAGTTTTTCACTTGATAATAAGTCACTATTTTAGTGACTTGGTCTTTTTAATAAAATTGATGATTTATAAAAAAAAGGTATTTAGTAATAATAAAAACAGCGCATTCGTA
>JAOXYD010201485.1:0-21966 GCA_028565735.1 Pinacopodium congolense
TGATAACAAAACATGTTTTGTTATCATCAAAACCAAGATTGGAACCTCCCTTGGTTCAACATGAGGTAAGAAGATTCCATTCTTACTCCTTGTCACCTTGGCTTCCCTAAATATTTTATGTGAAACTCAATGTGAGAAAGAAACTTAAGAAGTGAAATCCTTATAGTAATACTCCCTTAATGACAACATCTTCAACATATATGATAAAAATAATAATTCTCGATTTAGATATTTCATAAAATACTGAGTAATTAAACCAACTCTTTTTCAATCCAAACTGTTTAACTGATTAACTAAAATTTCAAAACTAAGCATGATAATTTGTTTTAATCCCTATAATGACTTGAAAAGATGACAGACCTTGTTAAATTACTTTTAAAAAATAGACCTAGTTAGTTGCTCCATATATATACTTCATCATAATGTAAAAAGGCATTTTTGATATTTAATAATGAAGTGGCCAACTATAATGAGCTATTAAGGAGATGAATAACTAAACAAATGTTGACTCAACTATAAGAGAAAATGTGTCAAAATAATCCACTATACAAATTTGAGCATAGTCTTTGGCCACAAAATAAGCTTTAAGCCAAGCAACAAATCCATTAAGACCAACTTCAATAGAAAATTCCAAATTTTCGCAAATAGACTCTTCACCTATTGGTAAATTCATGAAATCCCTAGGGTATTTTGCTCCTCTATCATAGCATCACACCAACAAGGATGAAGTCAAGCATCATGAATAGTTTTTGAAAGAGGGGTAGAATCAAATGATGCAATAAAAGAACAAGAAAAAGACAATGAGTGATCATTAAAAAAAATCAAAGGAAAAGAGAGGGTAAGTACATTAGCGTTTACCATTGGAAAGAACAACGAGAAGATCTAGATCACTTGGGTGTAAATCTGATGATGACAAGGAGACTAAGTGTAAGAGGAATTGTCTTCTAAAATAAACTTATCGGATAAAGGCAATTGTGCAATCATTTTATAATCCGGCAATCAAGATATGGAAACCTTAAGTAACTGACAAGTGATGGTAAGACAAGTAAATCATCATCCTCCCTATATGCTAATGAAGTATAATATTGGAGGAAGAATAAAACATTTTTTAGAGAAGGTAACATCAACAAACATAAGATACTAATTAAAAAAAAAGATAGAAACACTAATATTCCTTTAGAAGAAGAGAGGAACCTACAAAAAGACATTTTAGAGATTTAAGAACTAACTTGGTTACCAGAGCACATCCATCATGAACAAACAAGTAATATTAAATCTATGGGGTTCAGTAGGAAACCAATGTTTGGTAGGAAATAGAATGCTATAACGCTTCTCGCTATGAATGATAGATAAAGACACAAGATTGATTAGAACTTAGGTTGTGGAAACTACATTAGCCTAAAACTATTTAGGAAAGGGTACATCAATATAAAAGATTAGTGAAGCATGTCGTTCTGAATCATGTATCTTTGAAAATAATGAGAAAGATATTCTTTGGCATTATCACTACTCTTCATGTACATAAACATTATTCTTAATTTCATCACTGGATGCATCAAAATAGGAAAAATAACTCAGAATGATTTTTCATGAAATAAAGCCAAATCAAATGACAGTAACTTTCAACAAAATTAACAAAATATCTTAATCTCGTTTTCAACTTAATAAGAAAGAAATGGACCTAATAAATAAGAATGGAATAATTCAAAAGGAAACTAATAACTCACATTTTTTGAAAGATACATTTTAGAACTAAGGACATAACTTCTTCAAAGGACTTAACCTCTTCAATAAAGGTAAAGTAGGATGCCCTAATATGTAATGTTTTTCAAAAAGGTATTAGGAAGCTAAAATAAGCAACAAAGCACCACATTTAAGTACAAAAAAATGTAAAGATACCTTCCTTTATCCATAATCCCCTTTTTCATAAGATCCTGAAAAAATAAAAATTTATTAGAAAAGAATGAGATGCAATAGTTTAGGGCATGAGTAAGATTACTCATGCAAATTAAATTATAAGAAACTTGTAGAAGAATCAGAAAAAATGATGGGGAAAGGAAAGGGGTTGCATTATCAACACTAAAACCAAGGACACATAAAGTACAACCATCTACTCAGAGCTATGTGTGACCAAAAGTTAGAAAAAAGACTAGGATTACCTATCATATAAACTAAGGCACTACAACTAATGAGCAATTTAGAAGAAGATGAAATAAGCAGTTTTTTTTAAAGTGAAAAAATAATATCAAAAGAAAAGAAGAAGGGTTTATGATGTAAACAATCTTACAAGCTTTTAAAGAAACAATGAAAGAGTTATAAAAGTGGATATATTTATACATCAATGAGCTAGAAGGAACTAACTATCTTGTTAATAACTTCCTTACAGATTCCATCTATTCCTTAACCATAGAGAAGGATGAATGTTATCCATTTTAACTACTTAGAGCTTACTAATCCATATCTTAAGACAAAAGGCTTCCTTAGTCTACCTAGTATTACTAAATAGTCTGCCATCCCTCTCTCTCTAAATATAGCATATGTAGCAATTAAAGGAAATTTTAACGATTAAATGACTGGAAGTTCCTTACTATGTTAATTTTTCTTAGAATGCTCAGCCTATCCAAAGTAGTTAATCAAGTCAAGATTAACTGAGGTTTGATTTGATAAAAATGTTTCTAAGCATTTAGAACATTTTTTGAAAATTTTTTAATTCATATTTTTAGCAAAATAATTAGTTTAAAAGTTTGTAGGACTCAAAAATTGTGGAAAATTATTTTTAGGTCTACCAGTCAATCAATGTATCTTAATGATAGATCAATTTGGTTGATCAATAGCAAATACAAGTTAACCAGCGTTTCAACAAATGTTTCATTTTTAGAAAATAATTTTGTAATGCATCGCTATTAGATATGTTAGACAAGTAATGTGGTATATTGGTTTAGACAACTAATGCGGCATATGGGTTGACCAATGTGTTTAAGTGATTGATCAATATTTGTTAAAATATTGGAATTTTTATGCCTTCAGTTTGTAATATGTCATTGGTTAATATGTTGGTTGATCAATATAGGCATATTAGTTTCTAAGTTTCATACACTCCTAGATCAAGTAGACCACGTTAAAGACCTTATTGAAGATTTCAATCATGAAGAAATCTACTACCAAAATTAGTATCGCAGCCATCATCAACAGTTCTATCCTAATTATAAACACTACATTCCAAACAAAGAAGAACTCAAAGAAAAAACTATCCAATCTAGAAAATCAAAGAAATTCTACACTCAAGTTTTACAAGAAGCAAAATGGAATCTTTAATTCCATACCAGAATAGAACATCCTGAACAAAACTCAAACCCTGTAATCCATTTAGCTCTTAGAAATTTCCAGTATTCACCTCTGTATGGATGACAAACTACTATTGTCCTATCTGTACTCAATTTAAGTATCTTTTTCAAAATATTAGTTCACATACTGAATTTTTATATCATTTTTTTATATGAGTAAAGCAACAACTTCAAGAAATTGAACAAACTCCAAATAATCCTCTTTTTGAAATTCTAATAAATCAAATGCATCATATTGAACAAATATTAAGCCAAGTAACTGATGAAATAACTATTTTGCAACATGATTCAAAAATTCATTATTTGACTCATTTACACTAATAATGTTATTTTAAAAGGTTTTAAAAACAAAACTCAAACATTTAAAAAATAACAGTAAGTATTGGCAAAGATAAATTTTCATATTTCAAGTAATTTTATAAACTCATCATTTACAAGAATTTTACCTTATTCCTCATCAACAACATTTTATTCAACAAAGAATTAATACTTTAGCAGTCCAAGTAACTCAAATCTCTGAAAGAATTGAACTATATTCCTATAAATTAGCCAACTTAGCAGCATGACAGACGTAGAAAATCATATAAATCGAATTATTTATAATTTTAAAATTATAGAATTATCTAATAGAAATGATAGACAAACTTGTATACATGAATTACAAGATAGTATTAACGAATATCATGAATTAGAAACAGAATTAGAAGAACCTCGAGCATTTCAAAAAGAAATCCTTTTATTCCAATACATGATTAACAAAATTGAGAGATTCAAGAAATGGATATTTTTGATCCACCATCTGCTCCACCTGCAACATCTCTCAATTCTCCTGATTAAATGGAAGCATCTTCTTCAAATACTCAACTAAATACTACCTATATAGAATGTCAAACTTATCTTTCTCAACTCTCAATTATTAAACATCTTCAATATAATATTTACTATAAACTTTCTATGTATCAAAATTATCATAATCAATCTCAATCCAGAAAAAAACCTTTTCTAGCTGAATATTTTAAAAAAAAGAATTACTAAAGCAGAAACAATGATAAATTCTTATGATTAAGATATTTTACATATCAAACAAAAATTTCATAAACATTTTATAAAAATTCATAAACCTTCTGAACAAACAATTGAAACAATATCTCCAGATAATCAATGACAACTCCTCTAGATATCCTTAAATTAGACAATTTACAAGTAAAAGAAAATATAGGATTTTTCAGCTAGATACAATCATTTCTCAAGACAAACTTAAACATTTAGCAAAAGCACAATTAGACTTAAAAGACGGACAAAACATCAAAATACCTTCAAAATTAAAATCATCATTTGATAGATAAAATCTCATTTATTACAGAAAAATTTTATTTGAAACTCCTATTCAAATAGAACAATGACAAGGAAGTTTTCATATTAATCTTATAGATGAACGTCGACAAAAAATTTGTTATATACATTTATCTACAATTCAAATCTTAATTTAATCTACTTATCAAGAATGAATAGATTCCACTATTATTTTAGCTATTTTAGATGAACAAATGACAAACCCAAATAATCAAGTTATATCTATGTTAAATAGTAATGTTGCATATAAAAAAATCAAATTTAATACTCGATTAAAACTCAATCTTCCCTTAATATCTCACAATCTAAATAAAGCTATTACTATTGCATACAAATTTCAAGAAACAAACCTTATGAAACCAGGACAATATCCTTTTTATATCACTTATAGTATTAGTTATACTTTAACCAACTCAGCACATAGTATTGAATTCAAATATACATATCGTATTTATTTAGATTCATTATTCCGCAATATAATAAAAATAGGAACTTATAGTACTCCTAAAATAACTGAGATACCTGCTATACATTAACCACTCTCTTTAATTCAGCCCTGAAAATCCTTTGATACTGCTAGCACTAGTCAAACAAATCAAGATAAAAATCAAGAATTAAAATTACAAAAAACATATTCTTTCAAAATAGAAAAACCTCTATCTTATATTTATATTCAACAAGCAACTACCAATACTGAATTACGAAAACTTAAGCAACAACTACAGAATTTGGAACAAGTAGCTTTACAAATTAAATCTCAATGAGGAGAATGAATCAAGATTGTTTTTATTGTCAACAATGCACTCAAAATATAAGTAGACAAGAGAAAATAGTAAAACAATTAAAAATACAATTACAAACTTATCATTGGTATAATAAATATCTTTCATATTCAAAATTTAGACAAAGAAAACAACATTATCACAATACTAGATCTCTACTTAAATATTTAAATCTACAATATCAGAGACATCAATCTAACAATCATTCTACATAAAATTCCACAAAAATTTCGCAGAAAAGATCCTCGATTCGAAATGGTATCAGAGCTAGTTTAAAACACAAATAATGAACATTACAAAAAAATTAGACCATTTAAATCAAAAAATGGATACCCTATTATCTAAGGTTAAAGAAAAAGAAATAGGTATTACAATTATTGAACAACAAGAAATTATTATAGAAAGATTAACTCAAATTGAAAGTAAACTTACTCAAGTAAATCAAAATATTGAAAATCTCTATACTATATTCTACCAAACCACAGAACGCATTCGTGATAAATCAAAACTTATGCAATCTTATATCGATGAAGTATCAACAGATAAAATAGATGTCTTAATTCAATTGCAAAAAAAATTATCTAAATTAGTAATGATTTGAGATGATATTCAAAATAAAGGAAAATCTAAAATAATAATAGAAAAACCATGGAAAGTATAGAAAGCACTATGAAGAATCAATTAGAAGAAATTACTACATTATTTACTAAATTACAAGTAGATCAACCTCAAATAATTCATCCTATAACTCATAACGACGAAGTAATTTATAGTTATGATTCTAATGACACTCATATTTATACTGAAACAACTCAGGAATCAAAAGATAAATAAATCAAAATAGATAACATAACTCCTGAAGATATTCCTGAATCAAGCAATAAACAACCAAAAAGAACAAGACAAGTAAGAAATCAATAAGAATGGGAATACAAACCTATTTCTGATACAAATATAAATCGATATGGTTATTACAGAAAGGATTCGAAAATTGCTAAATATCCTACTCAATATAAACCTAAAGTTTTAACACAGGTAGATGAAAATATCATAGACATTGATTGTATTTCTAATCCAGAAGAAATAGTTACATAGTGGAAAAATAAAATATCTCTTTTAATACAATTAGAAAAAACCTTTGAAACTATAGATTTTGAAGTATTTTTCAATTATATCGCATACAGAACAAAACGAATCAAAAATTTAGAAAGATATAAAATGCCACTTCTACAAATGCAACATTTCAAATAATACAAGAATTACATTTTGAATTCTTTGGACGAGATTATCTTAATCAAGAAAACCAAATAAAATTAGATGATCAAAAGAAAACATAATGGCTTAAAAACAATATGAAAATATGTGACTTATGTTATTTAAAAGAATTTATTTTTGAATACAAACGATATTATTATAAATTGCCTCTTTTAGATCAGTTACTCTATATAAATGTTTTTATACAAAAATTACCCTACCTTTTAAACGAACTTACAACAAAAACTCTAGTTCACAAAGTAAACGAAGGAAGTATTCAAAATAATTTAGGCAGAGTAATTACAACAGTACATGAAATATTAGCTGAACAATGTTTAGCAAGTACTCTTAAGAAAACCTTAAAGCATAAAAATCTTAGACTTTGTTATTCATAAAATGCTGAAGTACCTTAACAATATGGTTGTTCTCCAAAAAGAAAATACAGAAAGTATAAAATGAGAAAATATTATCATAAACGTAAGTATAAACCTTTTAAACATTATTATAAATGGAAAAATATCCTTATAAATTTCATAAGAAAAATTTTAAACCTTATAAAAGATTTTTTAGACGAAAATCTTATAAATCTAACAAAAGATTAGAAAAATATAGAGTAAACCCTAAGTATTGCCCATAATGCAAGAAAATTTGCAAATGTTGGTTATGTAAAGAAGAACGCCATTACGCAAACGAATGTCCTCAACGAAAGCAACCTAAGTATAAAAATGAAGTATTTATATTACAATAAGCACAAACTGAAAATATAAATTCAATAGAATCAGACTACGACACAGATTATGCTATTCAATCTATTTATATTTATGAAACTGATTCAAGTTATGACTCATCGTCAGAAACTTCAAACCAATCCAAATATGAATTTTTTTTCAGATACAAATTCAAAATAAACAATTAAATGCTTATATAGATACAGGAGCAACAGTAGGCTTAGCTGAGAAGTATATCTTAAATAATTGGCAAAAACTAAGTAAACCATTACAAATTAGAATTGCAGATGGATCATCACAATATATTTGGTATTTAAATTATATTACTCTCAAAACTCCTGAAATACCTCAGTTAAAACAAAAATCAATAATTTTACATATACCAATTCATCATACTCCTTATTATAAGAAGCTAAAAGAAATCTCATATGCTTTACAACAAGTACAAATTCACTTATCATTTCATATTACTAATCTCAATTTTTTTCAATCAGAAGTAGAACAATTAATAGACCAAGTATGTAGTGAAAATCCTTTAGACCAAATCAAAAATACTAATAACAAACTTATTGAAATCAAGCTAAAAAATTCAAATCAAGAAGTAAATGTCAAAAATAATATCCCTGATACTCAAATAGATGTTCAAGAATTCACAACTGAGTGTCAAGAACTCTTAGAAAAACAACTTATTTCTCTTAGCAAAAGTAAACATTCAGAACCAGCTTTTTATGTAAATAATCATAGTGAGCAAAAACGTGGAAAAAGAATAATGGTTATTAATAATGTAGACTAGTTCTTGCTCGTGTTCTTTTGTTGGAATTGAATTAATCTTATCCATATTGACATGCTTCTTCTTGCCAATTGATTTGAGAGTAGAGGAAATGATGGGTTGAGCGAGTGCTTCTTTATAATTGGGCCTAAGAGATATAACGATCTGCTGACTTTTATAATCATTAAGGGCCTTTCCTACTTCGACTTTAGTTTTATATCTTTTATGGATTACTGGTTGACCTGAGATATACTGGGCTGCTTGCATCCATTGAGAATAGATGCCTTGGTTTGGTTCATTGAAAATTACATAATATTTTTCGAGTTCTGGTATAGGTGTATTTCGGATATGTCTAGATAAACCTGGGTTTGTAGAAACAAGATCTATAATAGGAATGGTATTTGGTTGAATGTCTGTTGGGACAATTGGTGTTGGATTGGATAATGGTTGCATGCTGGTTGATGCTTTTTCATAATATTGTGTTTCAAGAATAAAAATGGCTTGTTCTAATTGACTTACTTCCTTTTTCCATGCAGAGAGTTGCTTCTAAGTTTGCAAAATTTCTGCTTGTCTGTGAGATACTTTTTCCTTCAATTCTTGAATTGTTTTCATAAATACTTCCATTGTCTTGTGAGTGTATCTACAAGAAAATTGTTAGCTGACTTAATATATTTAATAGTATAGTTGGTTTGGTGTAATTTAAGTTGCCATCTTATTAAACGGCCTTGATTATAATTACTTTGGATATTATATCTGGAAAATCCACATAATTCTATTTAATATACATTGATGATATTATTATCTTTTAAAATAAAGATAAAACAGATAATTTTTCAAAAGTCATGCAAGTTTTAAATAGATGTAAAAAAAGGATTAATTCTAAGAAAAAAGAAAATTAAATTAGCACAACAAAATATTGAATTTCTAGGAATTCAATTTACTAATGGTTATCTCACATTTCAACCTAATATACTTGAAAAATTAAAAAAATTTCCTACTCAATTAAAAAATATCACTGAAGTAGAACAATTTCTAGGATTACTTAACTATATATCTAATCAAGGATTTTTAAAGGAATTAGCAAAAGAAAGAAAGCAATTACAACTCAAATGTAGTACAAAGAATCAATGGTCATGGACCGAAGCTGATTATATTTCTGTTCAAAAATTGTAAAATATTTGCAAGCATTTACCTCCTTTATATAATTATTCTCTTACTGACTATTTGATTGTTCAAAGAGATGCAAGTAATGATACATAGGCAGGTTGTCTCTAAGCTTATATTGCCAAAGATAAACAATTGTTAAGTAATTTACTCATGACTGATGAGTATTCAAGTAATTCGCTCTCTAAGCATACAAGTACTTCACTCTCTAATGAGCAATCAGCTTTATCTTTATTTGAAAAGATAATAATATCATCAATGTATGCCAAACAGAATGCTTTAAGATTATTTAAATTAGTATCCATAAATCATTGATAGATACTTGGTGCTTGTTTTAATCTAAAAGGTAAGACATTCCATTGATAATGCTTTTGATGTGGACATGAAAATGCAGTAAGAGATTTAGTGTTTTCATGTAATCATAATTGCCAATAGTTAGATTTAGCATCTAAAGTTGTAAACCAGTTATGACCTTTTAACTTTGTAATGATATAATCTTTGCAAGGTAGATTCTACGCATCACCCACAGTTGCTTTGTTCATTTCTTTATAATTAATAATCATTCTTCTTTTTCCACGTTCTTGTTCACTATGATTATTTATATAAAAAGTTGGTACTGAATTTTTACTTTTTCTAGGAGAAATAAGTTATTTTTCTAAGAGTTCTTGACACTCAGTTGTGAATTCTTGAACATCTATTTGTTTATAAGGGATATTATTTTTTGACATTTACTTCTTGATTTGAATTTTTTAGCTTGATTTCAATAAGTTTGTTATTAATATTTTTGATTTGTTCTAAAGGATTTTCACTACATACTTATTCTATTAATTGTTCTACTCTTAATTGAAACGAATTGAGATTAGTAATATGAAATGATAACTAAATTTGTACTTGTTGTAAAGCATCTGATATTTCTTTTAGCTTCCTCTAATAAGGAGGCGTAGAAAATGATTTCCAATAATAAGAGGTATTCCAGAGGTTTGTTGGTAAATAGAAGGTATAATGAAAGTATAATTTTTTAATAATAATATTGTTATTATAACTAACATTCCATCTATAATTCTATTTTTCTCAATGTTAGCGAAGAACTCCTTGACCAAAATTAGATAGTATGGTCCTACAAGTGCCAAGATGGGCAGCTATTAAATGGCTCAGAAAGTATGTGAGACATGGAATTCAGCCTCCATATCAAGCTCTACAGACCTCTCAACTATGATCTCCTTGGATATCAGATCTTGGAACCAATCATAGCTATCATGACTCATAAATTGAGAACTATAAAACGCAAGTCTCTTTCTCATGCTAGAGGCTTTAGAAGTCTACCTAGGTTCCATAAAATGTAAAACTGTGAAATAAACATATAAAAAATAATTAAAAAACACTAAGAAATTCAAAAAAATATTTCTGGCAAATTTTGCGAGAATAATCCATTAATCGGAATATTCCCTAAATTTTAACGATAAAATTTGGAAACAAACTTGGTATCATTAGAAAGCTAATGGAATTTGTAACATAATTGTATCAAAAGCTAAACAAATGGAGCTCTAAAACGTTAGAAAAATCAAAAATTACCTCTGGTGATGAATAAGAGAACTAATGATCGAACCTTTTAGGCAATTCAAGGGTATAATCTAGTTTAGAATAAAAAATGTGACAAATAGAGACCAAGAACGTATAATTTGGCTAAGAAATTAGTGAAAAAGGGTTTTTGGAAGATAAAAGAGGTAAAGAGTTTGAAGGAGAAGGTAGACAGAGGAAGGACGAAGACAACGCGAAATTGGTTCATTTTTGTCTAAAACGCGAAGTTAAATGATGAGTTTTAGGAACTTAAACATTGCCATTGAAGTGCCACCATTTAGGTCTTTAAAATGAGTAAAATGACGATTCAGAGGGGTTATATCCCGCCATTTAGGTCTACAGAAAGCACTTCTAAATGAGAAAAACAACATAAAACTTCATCAATTTAATCCCAAATCATGTCCTAATAATATACCACATAGAACTTCATCAATTTCATCCCCAATCATGTCCCAATAATTCCAAATGAATTAAATACAAAATTTGAACAACAACAAGGCTGGAAAACACTAAAAAAACACACAGAGATTAAATTAAAAAGTCTAAAACACACTTTAAAAGAAAGACTAAAACTTTTTAAAGGAAAGATAAACACTTAAAATTGTAAAAGAGCAAATAAAATACTGACTTAAACTTAAATCAACACATAAAAAGGAAATTGAAAAGAAAATACATTAATCTTAAAGAAAAACACATTAAGATTACACAAAATCAAAAGACTTAACATATTACTAAATAAAAAGAACTTACACAAACTAAAACAAATTTAGAACATAAAGAAAAGAATAGAAAAACACACTAAATAAAGCAAAACATACATATTAGGCTTTAATTAGGGATTTCCAAAAGAGGCTTTCCAAAAAAAAAAAAAGAAACACACCAAAACACTAGAGAATTAAGGCTTGGACAAACACTACAAAAGCACACCCATTAAGATGAAACCTAAAGTACATCAAATTGGAACAAAAGAGCTTAATTTAAGGTTAGGTTGCCTCCCAATAAGCACTCCTTTAAGGTCTTTTCATTGGACCTTAAATTTAAGGAACTTTCAATCTAAAGTTTAACTCAACATGCAACATGTTAACTTCATTTTTTAAGTATGGACAAGTTAAATGTGTAAGGGCCCTTATACCTCCAATTAGACTTCTAATTAACTAAAAGGACTTACCCTAGATGAAATTTATTCATACCATCTATTCTTCAAAAAATACCATGTTAAATAATTAAGGATTACAACTTTAGGCATAAGAACAAAAGTTGCCACACCTAAAAAATCTAAACCCTCATTCAGTATTTCACTTGCCTCATTCTTAATAATCTTATCACAAGCTTCAATCTCATTCTCCTTTGATTTAATAGGAAGCTTTTAATATCCTCTAATGATTTTCTTAACCTAATTTGTACCAATTTCTTCATCTAGTGGAAATTCTAAGGTACCTATACCATATTATTCTAATTCATTCATGGGTTAGTTCACAATTCTAGCAAATTAAACTATAAAATCGTAAAGGGATTCATCACTCTCCATGGCTTCATCATAAGGTTTAAATGCTTCACTTTCTAGACCTTATATTGGATATCAACTTCCACATCATTAAAAACTTGAATAAATGAGTCATCATTTTCCAAGGCTCCTTTATAAGTTCCAAAATTGCCCAATTAAAGAGCTTGCTCAAGATTTAAGCACTCATCAACTCTATATCATTCAATGCAAAAGGAATTGAAAGTTCTTGCTCAACACTCCTTATAATAAGAGGTTCTAACTTACTTGGTTCGAATTGGGTAGGCTCAAGAGAGTTAATGGGATAATCTTCTATAAGGAATTCTAGTAATTGGTCCCTTTAATTTAGACAAGCGGCTTTCAACTCAGCCATGGTGGGATGATTTCTAAATAGACTATGAGTGATTAAATCACAAACTGGAGATCTAAGATCATTTTGAGGCTATTATACATGGGCAAAAGATGATGGTTGCTCATAATAAGGTGGGTTATGCCAACAGTAATCAGAATAATTCATTGAATTAGGGGTACAAAAGGTTCACTTAATTGATCATAATATCCATTTCACCAATAGTTTCCTTTAGCTTAAAGCTTGTACCATTAGCAATCATGCCAATTTAAACTCTAGAGAAACTAATACCGATATATTCCTAATATCACAATTTTTTCCCTAGCATCAACTTTAAAAACTTATTTTTGGTTGGTTTACTCTAAATTATCAAAAGCAATAATCAAATTAAACAATTAAAGAACACTTTCTTAAATAAATTTCAAAACCAATAATTACGACATGTATATCGGTCAACAAGTAATAGAGTAGAGATTTTTATGACTTTAAAATGTTGACCTCATAAGGAAGAGTTAGTAACTACTAGGTAACTTAGATTACAATTATCAAAAGAGCTCAATATTGCAAAAATTTAGGGTTATAATTTGTAAATGAATCAAAAAGACAACTAAGTTAACTGAAAATTTCTAAAACTTGTAATGAAATTCAAGTAGCTTAAATGATGCCAAATTGGCTAATTAGCTAAGGATTAGGCTTTAAATTAGTTAATGGAGTTATGGAATGGATTATAATGTCTAATCTAGGGTCTTCACTAATTCAAGAAATTGCTATGGTTAAGAAAATGCCTTATCTCTAATCATCCTAAATTCAAGTTTGGTAATTCACTAATTTTATGTATTAGGCTAAAAGTTCAAGAAGCTATAATTATAAAATCCAGGTTTTAAGACAGTTATACTCATGATTAATAAAATTTTGGTCATTCATTGATTAAAATCATGTTGTTTACTGATTTTTCAAATGATTAAAGTAAATAACTATCGAATCCTTAATCATTTAACATTTTAATCTTCAATGGCCAATTCAAGATAAGCATTAAGAACTCGAGATAAGTAAAGATCATCAACCTACATGTTATAGAAACTTAATCAATCAATTTAACAACTTGTTCTTATTAAAAAATTAGATTAAAACATCATAAATATTATAAAACAGATATATTCAAGCGTAAGCACTTTGTTCTTGCATATATATGAATAAAAAGTATGAAATAAGTGAAATAAAGGGTTATGATTGCACCAAATGTTGTCCCAAAGTGATATACAACCTTCAATCACCTTAACAAACTCTTGGAAGTCCTTAGAACAACCTAAAATTACAAAGAAGAAAGCTAGGAAAAGAAATAGAAAAGAAAACCTAACCTAAAAGAAGAAAGAAGAAAACCTAAGCCAAATATGATCTAAGCAACTCTAATCTGTGTTTTGTTTTTAATGAATTCTCTACCTTCACATATATTTCTCCTATAGGTTGGAAGCAAGTGTAGTAAGTTACAGCCAATAGAGATGGATATCCAACTGGAAATATTTAAACAGCTACTTAAATGGCACTTAGAGAGGAGTAAAACGTTGCCTTTTAACTACCATCGTTTAGGTCCCAGAAAAGAGTTAAACACCGAGTATGTTTGATTCTGAGTCTATTTGTTACCAACATTTAGCTCTTGTTTTTGCTCCAATCTTCACAATTTCTTGGATTTTCTCTTTAATTAAGCTTAAAATGTAGATTAAACATATCCAGAGGTGAATTAAACATTTTAACACTAATTTTAGGGTAAATGTGCATTAAGTTACCATGAAAAATGTTGTGAATTATGCATTTAAGATTGCACAAGGAACCTAGATTGAATAAGAGTAGCAACATAGAAGAAAAAGAGATCAAAGAAGAGTAGTTTGAGATTGAAACACACTTTATAAACATGGATTGATGCAAACAAGATATCATACACCATCATGTAGAGAGAAGGGATCCAACAATGATGGATCTCATTATAGGAAGCAATAATAGACCAATTGTTAATATTATGAGGCCGAGGTCACAATAGTAAATTTTGAGATACTCTATGACATCATCTCTATAGGGCTTCTTAGTTTGTAGGATTACCTTTAAAGGATCCCAACGCCCATCTTGAGACATTCTTATATATATATAACTTATTCAACCAAAATGGTATGTTAGGCGATGCAGTTAAGCTAAGATTGTTCCCATTTTTTCTGAGGGACAAGCCGAGAGCATGGCTTGCAACATTACAACTAGGATCTATCACTATATAGGATTATGGCCACCAATAGTTTTCACTATTGTACAAAGAGGCATCCAAAAAGCCCTACTAGTGCTCATGCAATGGATAATTCAGTGGCATTGTCAACGCAGATGGAGGTATTGACAAAGAAGCAAGATAGACTTATACATAGTGTGAAGTGTGATGTGACTTTATCTATGAGGAGTTATGTTAGTTATGAGCATTATGGTGGAGATATACATTCATCCATTGTGTGTTAAATAGGAACCCATTTACACAAGGGAATGAAGAGGAACATTATATGGGCAATTATAAAAAGCTAGGGGATCCTTAGTCTAACATATACAACTCAAAATAAAGGAATCTTCAAAACTTATCTTAGAGTAACAATTAAATTGCATAACCATAACCTTTTACAGTTCAAAGGGCACTTCCTTTAGGATTTGAGGCTTCCACTTCTAAGCAGCCAGATAAATCCAACCTCAATGAATTATTAACAAAGTATATCTCTACTACTGAGGTTAGCATGCAGAATCAGGAAGCATCCATTAGAAATCTAGAAACCCAATTGAGCCAACTTGCGAGCTTGATGAAAGAAAGGATTTTCGGTTCATTGGTCTACACAACTAAGGCGAACTCAAGAGAGAATACAAAGGCAATCTCATTTAGGGTTGGTAAAATAGCTAAAGGGGCTAAGGAGAGTAAGAATGATGAGATGTTAAAGGAGAGTGAAGAAATAGCTTAAGAGACAAGCAAAGAGAAAAATGAGGAACCAGCTTCAAATGAGGATCGTCCTATGATATTTGTAGATCTCATCATAAATCCAATAAAACCTAGGATACCTTAACCTCAATGGTTAAAAAGTAAGTAATTATATAAGCAATTTAACAGGTTCCTTGAAGTTTTTAAGAAATTTTATATTAACATTCCCTTTGAGGAGGTTTAAACACAAATACCTTCTTATGCTAAGTTTTTTAAGGAAATTTTATCTAACAAGAGAATGCTTGAAGAGTATGAAACTATGAAGTTAAATTATGAGTATGCGACCATTTTATTAAAGAAGTTGCTACCTAAGTTTAAGGAAACAAGGAGTTTTACAATTCTTTTCACAATTGGTGACTTTTATATTGATAAGGCCTTAATGGATTTGGGTACGAGTATTAATTGAATGTATCTTTTTGTTTTTAGAAAACTTGGATTGATGGAGCCCAAACCCACTATAGTTTCATTTTAGTTAGTATATCAATTTATCACATATCTGAGGCGAGTCATTAAGGAAATGTTCATTAAAGTGAATAAGTTCATCTTTCTAATGGACTTTCAAGTTCTTGACATACAGGATGGTTAAGACATCTCCATTGCCCTCAAAAGACCTTTCATGGTTATAACAAAGACCTTCATTGATGTGTAATGTGGAAAGATCATCTCGATGCTTCAAGATAAAGAGATAGTATTTCATATCTTTGATTCCATAAATTCTCTGTCTACTTTTCTTTCATTCAATTTTATTGAAATATACTCTTCGTAAACTAATCATTCTTTTAATGTTTGTGCATGATTGTTGGAGGAAGAAGCACAAGGCATGCTTGAGGATGTAGGTGTGGATTTTTAAGAGGATCTAAGGGATCATGGAGTTGATATGGAAAAATCATTTTGGAAAAAAATATTATGCCCATAAACCTCTTCAATGACTAGCTAATCCACTACCTAAGCCTTCAATTAAAGAATCTCCTTCTCTTAAACCTAAACCCTTATCTAATCATTTAAAGTATGCATTTTTACAACCATCTAAGCAATTACTAGTCATTATTTCTTCTTGCTTGATAAAAACCATAGAGAAAGACTTCTAAGGGCACTATGAGACTACAAACAAGCCATAGGTTGGTTACTTGTGAACATTAAAAGGATTAGTCCCTCTGTTTGAACACATTATATCTTTATAAAGGATGGATGCAAGGCTTTAGTGGCGATCCTAAGATGAATCAACCCAAAAATGAAGGACGTAGTCAAAGATGACTTAGTAAAGCTTCTTGATGCATGTATTATCTATCCTATCTCCGAATCTAGTTAGGTGAGTCTTATCCAAGTGGTGCCTAAGAATTTAGGCACCACTGTCATGCAAAATGAGAAAAATGAGGTGATACACACTAGTAAAGTTACTAGGTTAAAGATGTGTACAAATTATAGGAAACTGAACAATGCCACCTATAAATTTCATGTCCTTTAACTTTTATTGATCATAAGAATAAGAATTTATATGTACATAAATTTAATATTCCTTGGATGGATTTTATAGTTATTTCAAATTTCAGTACCTCTAGAAAACTAAAAAAAGACTACTTTTGCATGTCTATATGACATTTTTGTATATAAACGCAATCTTGAAGTTTGGTTATGATTCAGACTTAGGTAATAGGCAAAAATTTCAAGAAGTCTAGTCCTAAATTATCTTAATCTAGCACGCTCATGATTAACCAAGTCTTTGGTTATTTCACTTATTTAAAACACTTTTTTTATTGATTTTCTAATAACTTAGGTATAGATTGTCAGATTCTAGATTATCTCAGGGCAATATCCTAATTGATCAGTTCAGGACAAGCATTAAGCATTCAAAAAACAAAGATTAACTCACTAATCATGCATTAACAATCCATTATCATAATAAATCATCCATAAACACAATTAACAACTCAGTTAAACTGAACATTAACATTAAGTACAGAAATTAATCAAGCTAATAAGATAAATAATTTAACCAACATAAACTTTGATTAATTAATAAAATAAACCGTAAAACATAAGATTAAAGGTTAGAAATCACCTAAGATGGATCTAAGATGATTAACTAACTTTAATCCACGTGATTACAGCTTTTGAAATCACATAAACAACTTGTAAACTTAATTACAAATTATTGAAACTAAAAACAATCTAAAATTACTTTGATATGAAAAACTACTAAAGTAAAGGTGTTTTACTCCTAAATCTAATTACTTAAAACATTTGGAGAGGCCCTCTATTTATAGGAATGGAGCAGCTGCAAAAGGAGGAAAAAGACAAGTCGCAATTGTTGAAGAATCTATTGAAAAATGGTGCTTGTGCCCTTCAACAATGGTCTGCACTGAATTATAACGGCACCGTTGAAGGATGAACGACCAACCATTAGTTGCCTATTTTTTACTTCTTCAATAGTGGTCTATAGATCCATCAACGACAGTCTACTAGGTCACCATTGATGGTCCATATTATGTCATTCTTTGTCCTTTTTGCACATTTCTCCAATTATTCACATCAACCTATAAATTAAATATTTCTAAATATTAATTAAAAAATTAAGCACTAAAATAGGGTAAATATTCAATAAATAACATCTAAAAAACACTATAAAATTCACCCCTAACAACTCCCCCACACTTAAGTATTTGATTTTCCTCAAACAAATCAATCCATCAACTTTCTTAAACTAGTATATAATTATAGGAAATTAATTCAAGATTAATAACATCCTTATTGAAAATGTTTTCTAAATCATTCAAAATTATTGATTCATTGAAATTTTATCTAATTAATTATTCATATTAATTCGCAAACGCATTTAAATCATTTCATTCTCTTTCAATCTTCAACCTAAATCACAAAAATCAATTCCATATATAAAAGGCAAATATAATGAGTTTAATGCATCAACTTTTAAAACACTTTCACATTCTTTATTTAATTAAATAATTAATCAAATATGTGAGAAACTTGGTTAAGAAGTAACTTAATCTTTTGACGCGAAGGTAAGCATTTTGTCGTGAACAACGCCTCCATTACGCAATTGATTTACATCGAATCGACTAGAAATCAGCACCACTCATAACTTCAACCTTATACACATGTATATTACTTTTTTTTCTTTTTCTTTATTTTTTATTTTTTCTTGTCTTTATATATATATAAGATTAGAAATTAGCGGAGTGAATTCTACTCACTTATTTAATTAAATAATTTAATTATTTATTTTATTTATTCTAATGATAAAATTGTCTTAAAAGAAATTACAAAGTTACTCACTAAATTTCATTTAATATGTGGAATATCATTTTAATCATCAGGTATCCGTTATTCAAATTGTGAAATGAGTTAAAGGTATTTAGTCATTAATAGTCAAATTTAATCATATAACATTTCAAATTGTCAAAATAATTAAATTCAAAAGAAAACATGAACAATAATAAGCATCAAAATCGAAAAAATTTCCACGAATTATAGACTAGTAAAAGAAAATCGATAAATTGATATACTATCAGACAATAAATACTCAAGTGTGCTCAACTAACATATCCTTCACCCACGCATTGTCCTCAGTGTTTATACATTTAACAAATAAGTATAAAATACGATAGAAAGGAAATAAATACTCTTGGATAAATATATGATCATCAAAGTTCTTCATTGATGGGAATTGCAACTATCTAAAATTTAAGGAAAAAATATTAAAACACCGGGAACAGAAGAAAACACATAAAATTAAAAACAAACATACAACAACGCACTAAAAGAAACACATCACTAGTATGTTAAAAGTACACCATTTTATTGAAAGCACATGAAATCATACTTCTATGGTTAGGTTGCCTCCCAAAAAGTGCTTTTTTAAGGTCTTTTAGCTAGACCTTAGCGTTAGGGAATTTTCAATCTAAGTTTAGGTCCAAAACCTAACTTCTCATCCTCATCCTTTGAATAATGACAAACTAATTTTGCAAGGGTTCCTTTACCAATCAGAAAGGTTCTAAAATCATAAGTCGTATGGAACAAAGCATCTTAGTAAGAATTCTAAGTATTCAACTTTTGATCATGAATCAAAAGTTGAAATACCTATGAAATCTATACTCTCAAAATGTTACCTTGGACTCTCTGTCCATCTTATGTTCAACAATCAAGAAATGATGCTCACAGTCAACAGTGTCAAAAATTAGGTTACCTAAAGATGATGCTAGCTCACCACTCTCAATTGCTAGCTCACCACTCTCAATTGCTAGCTCAATTGACTCTACATGATCAATTTCCCTAATTGATTCTAGAATTTTCTCTATGGTTCTTTGATCATGCTCAAGCTGAGAAGGATTTTTTAAATGTGAAATGAATGCACCCTTATTAAGCCAAGAATAATCATGATGATCCATCCAACGGAGGCACATTCATCTATACACTTAGAATACTGTTTACTAGGAAAATATGAAGATTGCTTAAAACAAGCTGGATTAAGCCAAAAGTAATCAGAGTAATTCTCAAAATCAGGGGTATAGGTTTCATCAAAATATTTGAGTTGATTTGTCCAACTATAACCTGGATTAACATCAACTTCAGGCTCATACCATTAGTAATCATACCAATGGTCTTGTTACCCCCACATCTTCTTAATAACTCAAGTAAGCTACCAAAAGATGTCCTAATACACAAGCAAAGATGACAAAAAAAAAAGCAAAGAAAGAAAGAAACTGGTAAATGAAGCATAAAATAGACACAAAACAAAATAAAGAAAACAACGCAAATAACAAAACAAGCTCTAGAGTAATTGATACTGATATATCCATAATATTACAATTCACTTTCCTGGCAATGGCACCATTCAAATCAAGTAATAAAATGGAGTATATTTAAGACTCCCAGTATCGATTCCACTAGCAAGTTTATATGATGTAAATACTAGGTCAATCAGATTACAATTATTTAGAGAAAACTCAGCTTTATGATTTAAAAAAATAAATAACTAAAAGCTAATTTAAAAGGCCTAGAAAAATTCCAATCAATTGTAAAAAAGCTATAGATTGCTTGTCCTAAATTATTCAGTTAAGCTTTGGTGGTTGATGATTTAATTGATTTAGAGATCAGTGATGCTTAATCTAGGGGTATTTACTAAATGAAGGCAGTGTTATGATGAAGACACTAACTTATTTTATTGGCCTATCCTGAAGTTTGGTTATGCTTCAGACATAGGTAATAGGTATAAAGTTCATAAAGTCTAATCCTAAATTATCTTAATCTATGACTAGCATCCTCATGATTAACCAAGTCTTTGGTTATTTCACTAATTTAAATCACATTATTTATTAATTTTTCTAATAACCTAGGTAGAGATTGTCAGATCCTAGATTATCTTATGACAATATCCTAAGTGATCAGTTCAGGACAAGCATTAAGTATTCAATAAAAAAAGATTAAATCACTAATTATGCATTAACAATCAATTACCATAATAAATCATCCATAAACACATTTAACAACTAAGCTAAACAAAACATTAACATTAAACACAAAAATTAATCAAAGAACATCATAAATACAACTTAAACAACAATACTTTGATTAATTTAAAATAACAACAATAATATATCAAATCAAGAGTTTAGAATGAACATACCCAAATGGTTATCTAAAGCTGAACTACGTGATTATAGCTACTGTAACTCATAGATAACCTAAAAAATTCAAATTATAAAAGATTGAAAAGAAAAACAACCTAAAAACTACTTTGATCTGAAAAACTACTAAAACAAAAGTGTTTAACTTTTATATCTGATGCTGAAAACATCTGAAGAGTCCCTCTATTTATAGGAATGGAGCAGCTGTAAGTGGAGGAAGAAGACAAGCTGCAATTATTGAAGAATTTGCTTAAATACTATGTCTACACATTATAACGACGGTCTACACCAAATTACAATGGTTCCATCAAAGGATGAATAGCCCACCATTAGGTTTCTATTTTTGACTTCTTCAATGATGGTCTGTGGATCTAGAAATAGTGGGTTGTTAGACCGTTGTTGATCATCTAGACTTGGATGATTTTTCTTCCTTTTTCCACATTTCTTCAATTATTTTCATCAATCTACAAATTAAACATTTTTAAACATTAATTAAATAATTAA
>JAOXYD010201502.1:0-21965 GCA_028565735.1 Pinacopodium congolense
GGATGATCAAGTCTATAAGCAACTACTAATCCATGTCATCTAACCAAAGTCTTAAACCAACCTAGCCTATAAGCACCAAATTAATTAAAACTCACTCACATTCTCACAAATGGTTACCCCCATCATCCCTCTTATACCTTCAAGTCCTTAGGAATTTAGCCACACATATTTAAATCAACTAAAACAAAGATTAAACAAGTACAATTCATATTTAATTAAATAAAACTAAGGTTGAAAAATTTAGAAAACCAAAGAAAAAACATTATTTAACACTTAAACTAACACAAACTTAAGTTAACTATGCTATTAATTAATTAGCTAAAACCTAATTAAAAAAAACTCAAATTAATATTCTAAACAAACATTCCATTATATATAAAATGAACAAACATTGATTTATATCCTAAAAACATGGATAAATCCCAACTGTCAAGCATAGATTAACTAAAGATATTAAAAACAAATGCAAACCTCTTAAATAACACTTTACATAACTTAATATTTATAAAACTTAAAGCTTAAACAAACAAAACATAGGCTAGAAAATTTAAATTAAAAAGTTCCATTAATATATAAATAAGCATTGTCCGTACATTGATAAGAAAGTAAACTATGAAAATCAACAAACTACTAACATATTCTAGAGAATAAAATAGTATCTACACCTAGGAAGGCATTAGACTAGTGAATCAAACATCTAATAACTTGCAATATTAGCATTCAATGTTTAAAAATAAAACAAGAGCTAGACAGGAGAACGAAATAAATGACAATTCCAAGAAAGCTTTTAAAGAAAAACGCTACTCATGTACTAAGCAAGAAGCAAACATTAATAATGAACTAATAAAGAAAAAAAAAACAAAACGCAAATCCTAAAGAGAGCCTTTAAAAACATATCTAACTTCTTGTCCATGAAGGCTTCAAAAGCTCCTCCTTTCTCCTTGATTTTTTCTAGCCATCAACTCTCTCATTCAATCTTATAGAATTGCTTGATTTCCTAAAGATGGAAAAAGACAAATGCTACCCACCTTTTTGCTTTGGAAAGCTTGAGCCGTCCCTACCAAAGATAAGGCCACTGTAGCCTGCCAAATTGTTGTCTTTGAAAAGATTTTTATTCTCCTTTTTTCTCTCTCCATCCACCACCTTGCCTCTAAGCCTTGGTAAATTGTTGAACTCCTAGGGTTACGTGATTTTCCAACTTAAAAACTCATTTTGTTGCCCTCTCCAAACACCACTCATTGATCCATTTCATGAGTAAAGCTTTCCTCCTGCCAATGCTCTAATTGATGCCGTTTAATAAGAACAAGTCACACACTCATGTAACTTATTTTTCCACTCACAGTTTTTATTATTTTATTATTTTTCTTTTCTTTGTTTTTAAGTTGAGATATCATTTGGCTTTTTGCTTCTTTTGCTTCTAAATCTTCATTCTTTGATCCATATCTTGTGCTAAGATAATAAATATGTTATTAAGTACAATATAACACAATTTAAGTATTTTTATATAAAAAATAGGAATGAATTCAAATGAAATAATATATAATAACTTAAGCAAATTCATTCCTATTAATTCGTTTTCAAAGAAACTTAAGTGCATGTAATCCTTTAAACTTTGGCAAACTCAACCATTAAGCTACTATACATATTATGATTAATTTTTATCAATACACATAAACAAGGTCAAATGAAGACACCGTCAATCAAAAGTAAGTATAAAACCAAGATAGATTTTCCTTACAATATCCACTCATTTCACTCAACTATGTTTAAGGTTAATGTTTCACTCCAAGCTCCCTCTAAGAGACCATACTACCATTAACTTACAAATACACCATTTCTCTTCAACCTAGATTACATGCTACTATAGATTAAAAGGACTTTGATTTAGGGTTGTAATAGGGCTTAAGTTCAAGTGAGGTATAAAGGATGATGGAATGTCTCACAATTGTTCATGAAGTACTAATTGTGGAGGGACTATTAAATATGAATTTTGATATATGCATATGAATAAAATAGACTGCTCATTACTTACTACTACTACTTTATTTGATTCTTTCTTTGTTTTCTTTTCTTTTTTTTTCATTTGCTTAACACTTCAAAAGCAAGAAGACAATAGTAGCAAATATGTACAAAACATGAGTAGAAAAATATCTCAAATCACCTTAGAAACGTGTAAGTTCAAAAGTCCCAAACTATAGACCAAATGCTTATTTAGTACTTCATTATACTTGTGATAAGGTAAGGCTAATAGGGTTTTGGGTTTAAAGGTGTTTAATTTCCAAAAAAACAACGTAAAGGCTCAAAAAGGTTTGCAAGAGATAATGAATAAGCTAGGCCATTTAAGTCAAGTGGTTAAAACAAGAAAGGCCTTAATCCTTTCCATATAACATGCATCTTGTAGTTTCAAATCGGCTTAATGTAAGTTCTGAAGATAATTTTCCTAGGGGAGCATCACACATAACATGAAAATGAAATGACTAGAATGTAGTCATGTAAGTTTAATCCCTCATAGAGGTTTATATATGAAAATCATCATAATTCACTACATTACTTAATTACTCAAGTATAAAAATTTTGAGTAAGTTTATCCAACCAACTACTTCAATCAATCAATATGATTTGCTTCCTACTCAAGCAACCTAATATAAATTCAAGCATATAACTCAGTCTCATTCCAACTACTATGATAGAATTTCATGGTTTTAAAACATTCATCACAATAATTTAAGTGAAAAAGTGAAAAAATTTTCAAATTGGCCCAATGGGCATTATCTTCAATCCAAAAATAATAAAAGCACATGCAAAATAGATGGGAACAGAAGTTCTCCCCCGGATCAAAGAAGTCATATGGAGCTTGACAGTAGAAATTTGAGCTTTCCTTCTTACCTTCTTACACATAAAACAAACGAAATAAAATGAGTAAAATACTCAAAGCGAATAAGCCAAAACCTATGTATAAAAGAGAAAAAAACACAAACAAAATGATATAGTTAGGGTACCTCATAACAAACACTTATTTAAGGTCATAAGCTTGACCCTTGTTTGTTTTTACCTCAACTTGCATCAAAAGGAACTGCGAATGTTGTATATGAATGGCACGAATGAGTGAAGGATCCCACTTCATCCACCTTTGTAACTAACTCGCAATTAACTTGGTGTCGCTTATCCTTAGAGATGTTGAACTTGATGACTTGTCCAACACTTTCCATCATCAACTCCTCCTTATTGACATTAATTACTACACAGGATGTCTTTAGAAATGGCTTTCACAATAGAATGGAAGACTTTACAACCTTTATATCGACAACATAGAAATCTGTAGGGAACAAAATATCTTGAACCTGCACCAAGAGATCCTCAAAGATCCCCTTAGGATAAATATTAGAACCATCAGCTAAATGAATGATAATACGAGTATCTTTTAAAGAACCTGACTTAAAAGTAGTAAAAACAAATAATGGCATCATTTTCACTGAATCTCCTAAGTCTAATATGCATTTTTCAAAACTCATGTTACTAATCGTACAAGTGATGGTAAAAGTATCTGGATCCTTACACTTAAGGGGTAATTACCGCTTTAGAATTACTGATATGTTTCCCCCTATACTAATCTTCTCATCGTCCTTCAGTTTCCACTTGTTAGTACGTAACTCCTTCAAGAACTTGGCATATCACAAAATTTTCTTGATGGCTTCCAGAAGAGATATATTCACTTGAACCTTACAAAAGATCTCTAATACCTCTTTCTCCTTCTCTTTTTTCTTGTTCTTAGCTAGCCTGCTAGGAAATAGAACAGGAGGTGAACTAGTAACAATAGGTTATGAAGTACTTACCTGAGGAGGGTGGCCCTCCTTCTTCATTTTTAGCTTTGCTTCTTTCTCTTTCTCCTTTCTTTGCCTTTGTACCTCCTTGCCACTCCTTAAAGTACTGGTGCAAGCGTCTTCTCTTGAGTTCCTTTCAGGTTGACTAGGCATCCTTGTTAAGCTTTGGGCCTGTAACTTCTCCATGAAATCAGCTAGCTGACATACCTAGTTTTCTAAATTATTTAAACCACTTCTCGCTTCCTACTGAAATTGAAGAGTGTTAGTCACTAAGCTCTTAACACTTTCCTATAAAGCATACCCTCAACTTGTTGTGGTTGTGGTGGTTGTAGCGGCAGTGGCCTTGGTTAAAACTGTTGTTGATTCTAATGGAAACTTTGTGGTGTGTAAAATCATTGCTATTGCTGTTGATAGGTGGTGAGCGCACATTGGAGCTACTTCCTTATTATGAGTTGTCATATAGAAAATTAGGATGATCCTTCCACCCCTGGTTGTAGGTGAGGGCAAATGGGTTATACCTTCTCTGTTGTCCTTGGAACCATCCAATGACATTAACGTGTTGTTCATCTTATAAAGAAGGACAAGCATCTATAGGGTGGTCAGCTAACACACAAATACCAAATACCTAGGTAGGCCCCTTGCTTACCACTGCTTGTTGGACTAAAGATGTTAAGTTGGTGACTTATTACTCTAGCTTGGAAATGAAAATTTCCTTCACTTTCTCTATTGAGGATGAGGCATTGTTGCGGTTTCCCCCAATATTGAGAGTTGGACACCATTGTTGCTATCAAGTTCCTAGTATCCTCTAGCATCCTGTCCACTAAGGCTCCACCAATCGTAGCATTTATCATATTCCTATCCAAAGGAAGCAAATCTTCACAGAAATATTAAATTAACAGCTGGTCACTTATCAAATGGTTTGGACAACTAATGTAGAGCTTCTTAAAGCCCTCCCAATAGTCGTGCAAAGACTCCTCTGTGTCTTGTCGAATGCTACAAATCTCCTTCCTAATATTAGTGGCTCTTAAGAAAGGGAAGTACTTCTTTAGAAATGTCTACTACATTTGCTCCCAAGTGTTAACCAAACCAGCGGGTAAATCACAAAACCACTCCTTAACTACATCTGCTAAGGAAAAGGGATATGCCTTTAGCTTGAGTTACTCCATAGAGACTCTCGCTGGCTTCATGTCTGAGCATGAGATGTGGAACTCCTTTAGAAACTGGTTGGGGGTTTGTGCTGTAGTCTGATCCTAATGAGTTGGTGTCATGAAAACTTGTAAAAGTAGATAAGACACGAATTAATCCAGGTCTAATTTTTAACTTCCGACTCATCATTCGGATAATTAATACAAAGAAAGTTGGGATTGAAAGTAGGAGCTGTAAGCTCCTTTAATTTCATTTGATGTTGCTTCATGGTTTGTTATGCTTCTTCCTCCTTTATGAACTCGCTTGAACTTACGTCAACTTCTTCTTCAAAGGATGTGAAACTACTTCTCTTAGGAATATGTGTTTGACTTTCTCGCTTTCTTTGACAAAATCTAGTGTGACCTGTAGTAGGAGAAAAAGAGAAAGGGTTAGGTATTGAAAGTAATAAACCCTTATTTTCCTCAGAAAATTTCCGCAAAAAAATATATTTAGAGGAACTATGTGGCAAGCAAAACTAATGGAAGAATGATAAATATCAGCAAAGATAAAAATAAGGTTAACATCAGAAACAACAAATAATAAGCGTTAGTTCGTCGGTAACAGCCCCAAAAATTTAGTGAGTTTTTCACAAACTACCAAATGATAATACCTAACTAGACCTCACAATACAGTGGATGGCAAGCTAGGATCAAACTATAAGGAGTTAGAATGTTAATGCTATTTCAAATGTTGTAAAGAAAAAGAAAACAAGAACCCTTGAAGATGATGAAAGCTAAAGTAAGTGAAGATGTAAATAAGGCAATCAAAATACAAATACAAATTGAAGCATGAAAAGGATTACTAACAATAATAAAGAAATGGACTGAAAGTATCATTGGAATTCTAGGATAACTATTGATCCTTTTGAATACAAGTTGCTTTAGCTATGGTGTTAACCTATAGGTTTGAACAAGCTCTCAAATCCTTAGTTCCTATAACTTAGGTAAATCTAACATGCTCTAAAAATACCCCTATCTTCACTATAACCTAGAATAAGTTCTTTAGATTTAATAGTGAAGACACATTAGGTACTAAGAAATGACTAACTTAGGTTACTACCACATAAGTTTAGAAAGTGTAACCTAAAGGTATGGAATCCTAGACTAATTGGTTAAGTATCCTAAAAAAACCAATTAGCTTATTGCTAGTTTTTGGAAATCGCCAAGAATAGTTACATATTCGTTTCTCAAGCCTAGCATTCAAATTAGAAAATTACCTAAAGGGTGATCAAGCATAAAAGTAACTTGTAATCCATGTCATCTAACCAAAGTCCTAAACCAAACTAGCTTATAAGCACCAAATCAATTCAAACTCACTCACATTCTCACAAATGATTACCCTATCATCCCTCCTATACCTTTAAGCCCTTAGGAATTTAGCCAGACATATTTAAATAAACTAAAATAAAAATTAAATAAGTACAATTCATATTTGATTAAAAAAAACTAAAGCTAAAAAATTTAGAACGTTAAAGGAAATAAACTATTCAATACTTAAACTAACAAAAACTTAAGTTAACTCTACCATTAATTAATTAGATAAAACCTAATTCAACAAAACTTAAATTAATATTCTAAACAAAAATTCTAGCATAAATAAATTGAAAAATTATTGATTTATATCCTACAAACATGCATAAATCCTAATTATCAAGCATAGATTAACTAAAGACATTAAGAATAAATGCAAACCTCTTAAATAACACTTTGCACAACTTAATATTTGACAAAGACAAATATGAAAATATTAAACTTAAAGCTTAAAGCTTAAAAAAGTAAAATATAGGTTAAAAAATTAAAATTAAAAAGCTCCATTCTTATATAAATAAACATTATTCATACATTGACAAGAAATTAAACTATGAAAATCAACAAACTACTAAGATATTCTAGAGAATAAAATAGTATCTACATCTAGGAAGGCATTAGAATAGTGAATCAAACATCCAATAGCTTGCAATATTAGCATTCACCGTTTAAAAATAAAAGAAGAGTTGGACAGCAGAATGAAACAAATGACAATTCTAGGAAAGCTTTTAAAGAAAAACGCTACTCATATACTAATATGAAGAAGAAAATGTTAATAATGAACTAATAAAGAAAAAAATCAAAATGAAAATCCTAAAGAGAGTCTTTAAAAATGTGTTTGACTTCTTGTCCATGAAGGCTTCAAAATCTCCTCCCTTCTCCTTGGTTTTTGCTAGCCATCTACTCTCTCATTCAAGCTTGTAAAATTGCTTGATTTCCAAAAGATGGAACAAGATAAATGCCGCCCACCTTCTTTCTTTGGAAAGCTTGAGCCGTCCCCTCCAAAGATGAAGCCACTCTTGCCTGCCAAATTACTGTCTTTAAAAAGCTTTTTATTCTCCTTTTGCTCTCTTTAGCTGTCACTTTGCCTTTAAGCCTTGGACAATTGTTGGACTCCTAGGGTTGCATGATTTTCCAACTTAGAAACTCATTTTTTTGCCCTCTCCAAACACCACTCATTGATGCCATTTCGTGAGTAATGCTTTCCTCTTGCCAACACTCCAATTGAGTGGTCCATATCTTATGCTAAGTTAATAAATCTTTCATTAAGTACAATATAACATAAATTGAATATTTTTATATAAAAATATGAATGAATTCAAATGAGTAAAAACTTAACCAAAATAATTCCTATCAAAGAACAAAAATACAAAGAAATAAAAATTTAAAAAGTTATATAGATTCTTCAAGAAAGCATGCTCACACTGGTTGTTCAAATTCAAGTTATTATTGTAGTTAAAACTAATCAAAATATCAATTGTTGAAAATTTGTCTCGTTATTACCATTTTTCTTTGTTACATTAAATTTTTTTGTTTCTTAACTTTGTTGCTTCTTATTTAATTTGTGATTGATTGCTTCTCTTGACCATTCATTCTATTGATTTTGGATATTTATAAGCCTTAATATGTTGATTGAGTTTGTTTAGTTCATTAAAGGGCTTTTAAATGAAGCAAAGAATTGTAAAATGTAAGAGTATATAAGGTTGCATCATGAAAAGCCAATTTAAGATTGAAACACTAGTGATTTAATATCTTTCAAGAGTATACATATAAGGAAGTGAATAAATAATTTTCTTTATTAACTTTTTTCTATAGATTTAAGTATGTCTTCTAAAGATGGTTCAACGTTAAAGGAAGAAAAAGAAAACATATTATTTATATAGATTATATAATAACAATTTTAGAGAATGAAAATGTTTTATAATGATGTGAAAGCTATGTTAGGGAGACAATCATATAAAATTGTTGAATTGTAAAGGGGACAACATCCTAGAGTCCCTAATGAGAGGAGGCGTACTAAATGCAATCTAGTACCCATAATAATGCAAGTTGATGATAAGAATGATGTTTTAAGTGTTGATGAAGTTGATGTACAATTTGAAGTTGAGCGAGGCAAATATAGGCCTAGTAAAGAAGTTAGATGTGCATGAGAGCTTAAAGATTGAGATGGTGTAGATTGAAATCTTGGAAATATAAAGATGAAAATATCATCCTTTATAGGTAGAAATCTCACCAAAATCTTATTTAGAGTGGGAGAAAAAAGATGGAATTAATCTTTGATTGCTATAATTACTTTGAGAAGAAGAAAGTAAAAGTGTATATTGATGAGTTTATTGATTATGCCATTATTTGATAATAGGAGAAAGAATCATAAATTACAAATAGAGACTTGGAACAAATTAAAAACTCTTATGAGGAGAGATTCATGCTTAGTCATTATTCTAGAAATTTGTATTAGAAATTGCAAACTCTTTCTTAAGGTTCAAAAAGTGTGGAGGATTACTATAAGGAGATGGAAACAGCTATAATTGATGTTGATGTAGTATAGTTACATCATTATGTAGAGTTAGAAGAGATGATGCATATGGATATAAAAGTTAAGAGACAATTCAAAAGCAAAGGAGTATCAAAGCACCCAATTGGTACTAATAATGTTTAGACGCATAATTGGAAAAAGGATGATACGAGTTCTTCTAAAGTATGGGCAAAACCATCAAAAGTTAAAGAGGATTTCTATGGAAAGGAGATAAGTATAATTTATATAAATTTTTATACCGTGTTTGACATGTTTTACCCTTATTAATGTGTGAACTTTCCCTATTTAATAACCATATTGGCAAATTTTTAAATGCATGTCAATTTGAGGAGCTAAGTTGATAAAAAAAGAATTTTGATTAATTTTGACAGAAGATCAATGGCTATCATAAATGATGTTATTAGTGCTCTTATGTGGTATTGTTTTATTCCTACCTAGGAAACCACACCATTTCACTTGAAGAACAACTACCATTTTGTTGCAAGGAAAAGTGTTGATGTTAAACAACAATGTTATGATTCATGCGCACTATTGATTAGCAATCGATTGAATTCAATAGGTAAACAATACTTTAGAACACACCATTCCCTTTAAGTTCAAGTTCCATTTTTCTCTAAAGTTTTGTTAAAGGGCTAATGGACTAAACTACCTATAGTTAGTATTTTTTTACCCTAATAGCTACTACACGAGAAAGGGAACTAAATTATTAGCTAGGTTTTCACTCTTTTGAGCAAGGTTTTTCTCTCAACTTATTTTTAGACATTAGATGCATAAAATTAATTGCTTGGAGAGTAGTTCCAAGTAGATTAGAAGAGTGGGAATCTCAATTGGAATATCTTGTATTATGCTGTATAACTCTTGACTCTTTATTTCTTTCTTATTGTCAACTCCTTTTTCCATCAATAAGAATGAGTTTTACATTTATGTCTTTATGCTTTTTAATGAACATGTGTGCCTAATTTCATGATAGCTAAGGTTAGAATAGTAGGTGGATTGATTCTATCCTTTTATCTTCTTTCATGTTAGATTATTTTTTATCTAATTTTGTGTCTATTTCATCTTACTTAGATGGACCACCTAATTTAGATCCAGTAAGAGATTGAGGGACCTAAAAAGATTGGTTCTTGATTATCAAAATAATTAATTATATAAAATAATTTAAAGACCGTAGGTTTGAACTTTTTATGGTTTATATATGTTAATCTAATTTATTTAAATGACTAAATAAATAAATTAGGATTAAGGATATATGATTCTACCATGATAATTGGTTTTATATTATTTTTATGAAGTACCCTAGGTCTATTTAACAAATAGATTTCTTAGGTTTAATTAATCTATTGAAGTCTGAAACCTTAACTAAATCTTATCATTGATAAACTCTCTTCTAATAAATCTTATGTATATTGAATAGTTATCTTATTATTTGTTTAATTTAAGTTTGTCACTTTAACTAGAGGCTTTCTAGATAATCATATACCTTTTGACTTAGTACTTTTAATAAATCCATGTGGAGATGATAATTGGATGCACTATCTTGTATTACTTACTAATGGGTTACATTTGCCTCTAGATCTTGAATTAGGAAATCGCTCATCAAAACGAAAAAGACATAGAGCATTTCAATGCCAAATAAGAGGATTGTGATCATGAAGCATGATAGAGAAGTGAAAAATGAGATTGATTAAGATGAAAAGGAATGTATGCTTCCACTTGATGATTTTAGTGATGATAGTGTTTAGTATATTGTTGAAGGTAAGGTACTTATTACTAAAAGAGCACCAAGTGTTTAAATTAAGTAAGATGAGCTAGAGTAGCAAAGGGAGATCATATTCCATGCTAGATTCCATATTCATAATAAGGTATGTGGTATAATCATTAATGAGGTAAGTTGCACTAATGTAGCTAGCGCTATTCTTGTAAAAAAGTTAAGTTTATCTACTATGAATAATCTAAATCCATACAAGCTTTAGTGGCCTAATTAATGTGTGGAGTTTAAAGGGAACACAACACGTACTAATTTATTTTTTAACTAGGAGTCATAAAGATAAGATGTTTTATGATGTAGCACCTATTAAACTTGATCACTTTCTTTTAGAGAGACTGTGGCAATATAATAGAAATGTCATGCATGATGGATTTAAGAATACATGTATCATTATGAAAGAAAACAAGCCAATTACTCTTATGCTTTTGACACCAAAATAGATCTATAAGGAACAATTGAAATTGAAAAAAGGGTGAGATATAGATACAAGAGAGTTAGAGAGATAAAAAAGAAAGTGAAAGAGAAGAAGAAAAGAGTGATGAGAGTTTAAAAGAAAAAAAAGTTAATGGTGAGAAAAAAAAAAGATGGGAGTGATTTATTATAGAAAAGGAAGTGATATGAGAAATTTTTTTAATAATTTATTGTGGAAAGGAAGTGGTACCACGAGTGTTTTTTCATACTAACTATCCTATAATTGTACTTTTGTGTAAAGAGGCTTATTTAAATGTTGATGAACTTAACATATATCTTCTTAGTATTGCTATATTGTTATTGTTGAAATGTGATGATGTGTTAACTAATGATGTTCCTAGTGGGTTATCACCCATTATAGAGATTGAACATCAAATTGATTTTTATCGAGGGATATAATTCCTAAATTTTGCTTATAGAAGCAATCTTAAGTACACAAAAGAGTTTAAAATGTAAGTTGATGAGTTGATGGCTAAGGGGCTGATAGGGATGTATTATATTGTGTTTTAGTATATGATTTCATATGGTTTAATCATTTTTTTAAGTTAAAAATACTTAATTTGTTTTTATTTTATGTTAGATAATATATTGGAAATATTAACATAAATTCTGGTCTAAAAGACCAAGTTTGAGGAAGAACTGTAGCAAAATTGGAGTAAGGAGTTACTGATAGAGAGCTGAATAATGATTGCTATATAAGTTGAATGATGTCTTTTAAATCAAACAAAACCAACGTTTAACCCCTTTTCTAGAATCCTAAATGGTGATTCAAGTCAGGGCTTTTCAGGTCACTATTTACCATCATTTTGTGTCTAGAAAACAAAAAAAAGGGCAAAATCAACTTTTACATATTCAAACATTGCTTAACTTGATTATGGCATATTTAAGGATCACAGAAGCTTATTTTCATTAGCTTTCATACCATATTTGGCATCATACCATTTTCTTCTTATTTTCCTTTGTTTTAGTGCTTTAAGCTTTCCATTCAAGTTATAATTGTTGTTAATAATTTTATTTATGTTATAGATAGATTAAACTTTAATCTCATCATGCTTTTACTACTCTTTAACCACTGTTTTGTTCATTTTATTTTTGTTATGTTTTTGTATTTAGGTCTTGTTAGATAATGTATAAACCTTTGATCTTAGTTGCATAGATTGCTTTGTTTTCAATTCTAGCCTTCATATTTATTATTTCAGTTTTTTTCTTGCCATTTATCTTCTTTTTTAGTTAATTTCAATATGTTAGGCCAAATTTATTTTAGATGAGAAGATATTAAAGGGATGGTGGTTTATAATTGTAAAGAATTGAATTGATTTAATAGGCATTGTGTTTTAGCCTGAGATTGAGTTAGAATTCAGATTAAATGCTATAGATTAGCAATTGTTCTATAGGTTTGGCCATCTTATTAGCAATTTCTAATTTAATTATTAGGTGTAAGCTTTTTATCTGTAATTTTCATTAGAAAATATCATAAGTAGTAATAGGTTTATTGATTTTATATATGAAATTTAATTAACTTAGCCTAGAATTCCAATTCTATAAGTTATATAATCTAAGCTTGTGCGATTTTGGGTTAGGTTAGTAATTCCCTTGTGCTTATTGCTATTACAACATTAAATCTAGAGTGTTATTGCATAGTTAGGGATAAATTTGTAGTCGTATCAGATTTATCTAAAATTGGAAGAACTTAGGAAACAAGAGCTTATTCAGGTCTACAGACTAGCATCCTAGGCCAAACACAATCTTTATATTTTTATGATCAATTGTAATTCTTAAATCCCAAAATATCTTCTGCTCAACTTTCTCTTATTGTTATTTCTTTATTTCTATTTTGCGTTCTTACTTATTTAAATTAATTTTGTTAGTTACCTTTTATATTTATTTTAATTTTGTAAAATCAAGGAATTTTTTTATCTCTTTTTATTTTTATTTTTTTGCAACATTAGAAATAGCTTTGACTCAACTCTCTATGATTCAACTCTATCTCATCCTCCTGCATAATTTTAATGATTAAAGAAGATAAAACATTCTTGTTTCTTTTAGCATGGAGTTTTTTATATGATTTTGTAAATAATGATGCTATAATAAATTGACTTATAATCTTGAAAAGATAAAGGATTATGAGTTTTGTGAACTAATGTTATGAATAAGCTGTGTACTTCCTTGAAGTTGGATTTGTCACTTACTCTCCAGTACTATGCCATAACTTTTAAAAGAAGTAACCATTTTAAGATTGAAGTTAAAGCATTAGTTCCTCGCATTAGTATGATTGAAGGTTCTAATGACCATATGGATTTAATCTTTTTATAATTGGCTAGGCTTTAGCCTTTTTATGACTTGAGGTTTTGTAATATCTTAAGACTTGCTAGATCCTAATAGTTTTTTAAAATGGTTAAAAATGCCACCCAATTTTCTTTATTTAGGAAGTTACTACTCCATACTTTCTATCATCCATTTTAACAATTTTATTTGATTTTCTCCTAATTGGACTAAATTATGGAAATGTGCAATGTTTAAGTTTCCTTCTTTAAGTTAACCAGTTCTTGCTTCTTATTTAATTAGGGAATGGTGTCTTCCAAAATAGTGATAAAGTTAATTAAAATTTTCTTTTTTAATTCTCTAATATGAGAGTTAAAATGGTCATTGTAGAAAAATTTATGCTTTTAATTATAGAAAAATTTATGCTTTTACTCATCATCCTTAGTTTGTGTAAAAGAATCATGTGCATCTTTTAGGAGCACTGGTGTAAGAGATCTAGTGTTCCCAAGAGTTGCTTGAGCCTTTTGTGTAGAGATAGTTGTTTTATCGATAGTTAGAAGAAAGATGATAAAGATACCTTAACTTTTACAAAACTTTTCTATTAACTATTTTATATTATTAATTACTCATTAGACCATCAAGTATAAATTTAAACATATAAAACACTTATGAAAAATATTATTAGCAATTATAGAATTAAAACTAATTAATAGGGAAAATTTTTATTGTTATAATTACACTAATATATTGATTATGAAAGTCTTATTCAACCATATTTACAGTGTTTAAGGATGAAGAAACATCATTAGCTAGGCTTCTAAATCTCAAAGATCAGGTAAAGATGATTATACTACTTTAAAACTTAGGTTTGGCTAGTGCATGTCATTTAGAGGGAGAGAAATATTATAACCATCAAAATTGTCAGTAATGATATTTCCACTTAGTTACTTAAGTCTTTAGAATTGATAAAAGGAATTCTTTGGATAAGAAGGAAGTATTGAAGCTTTCTAAAAATATTTTACTATTATTGAAATTATTCCTTTAGGCCTTATTTAGATTCGTTTTAGTTTTTAGTTTGGTTTCCTATTTTTCTAAACACAAAAATTGATAAAGAAAACATACTAATACAGCATAGAAATCTAAAAAAAAAACAACAATCAATATAAAAATATAACAACCACAACCTACAACCCAACTAAACATCCCTTTAGTATAGCATAGTTTTTGTTTTCATTCCTTAACTTGCAATTAGCGTAGTAGATTTGGCTATTGTGATAAGCTAGAACTCTTTCTTGCAACTTAAACATAGTCTTAATTAATTTATTTCATTTCCGTATTCTAAAAAAATATTTTGATTATGCATGTTATAAAACTACTCAATTTCTTAGTTTTTGTTACTAGAAAGAAACACTTCTTTTTAAAAGCAACCTTATAATCTTTTTCACACATTTAAATAATACTAGGTAAATTTTTTACATTTAAATAATACTAGGTAAGTTTTTTCTTAAGATATCAACTAATAATGCACTATATTTGTCTAAGGCACTTCTTTCTTTCCAATTGTATTTGTATTTAAAGGTTTCATGTCCTATGTTTGTTAATTTTAATGCTATACTACAAGTATATAGATTGTAATGTTTTTAGTATAACCAATACAGGCTCACAAAGATTAGGATTAATTACCTATCAACTTGAGTACTCTTTATTTAAGGCACAAAACAAAATGGAAATAACTAAGAAATCAAATATAAACACAAAGAATTACCTCTATCCTTATTTTGAATCCCTCTTATCCTATTGATTAAGTTATGTTTGACCTAAGATATCCTACAATTTTGATTACCTTCTCTTAAGATCTCTCAAAACCTTTCTTAAATATCCAATTAGTTATGAAACAATCCTTAGATTCATCATACAAAAAGGTATAATACAAAAGAAATAAGAAAATAGATGCAGCTTTAGAGGAAGAATACAACCACAATTGTTAAAGATCAATATAGAAAAAGTGTCTGCTACCTTTATTAAAGGTTGACACCAATTATCAATGGCACTGTGAATTCCCCACGATGAAAGTCCCAAAAGTTGAATATTAATGTAGGTTATAGGGGGAATGATGATGGTTCATGCCAACCATTATTATACTCTTGAAAAATGTTTAATTTTTAAGTATTTTTGCACAATTCTTCAATCTTTCATATCATCCTACAAATTAAAAAAATTTCAATCCTATATTAAACATTTAAGCACAAAAATAGGGGTAAATTCACAATAAATAACACTTGAAAACACTATTAATTGTACCCCAAACAATAGTCAAGTATTATACCTTTAAATGGTGATCTATGAACGACATGCATTAAAGGCTCTATTAAGTGCTGCTGAAGTCTAAAAAACACTTTTTGTCCATACAAAGAAAGGGCAATTAATTCTTTATTTACTCAATAAACATCAAAAACCCTAATTAGGGACTATTTGAAGATCGGAGAAAAATATTTTCGCTAGCCTTACCCATTTTCGTTAGCCACTCTTTTATTTTTAGTTTCTTCCTAGTTCTAGATATTTTAGGCTTTTTTGATCTTGTATTAAGGAATATTCTTATATTTCATGTTCAAAATAGGGAAATACTTTACTTTGATTAGATTTTTATTGTTTCACTATTGTTATTTTGTTAGTTTACATGTTCTTTCATTTAGGTTGATTTTGCATACTTGTTATTGTTCAAATATTTAAATACTGTTAGTTTATCATTGAATCTTTGATTTTTACTATCTTTTTTTGATATGACATCTTGTTTATTTTTATTATTTTTTTCTGTTTTACTTAATTTTATTATGCTAAGCTAATTTTCTACACATTAGAAGATATTAAAGGGGTAAATGGATTGCAATTGTAAGATATGATTTAGTTTTAATGGGTATTATGTTTTAATGATAAAATTAAATAAAACATTCGGTTAAATGTCAAGAATTAAGGGTTATATGTAGGATTGGCCACCCTCTTTATAATTTATGGTTTGAATCATAGGTATAGGTTTGTTATCTATAATTGTTACTAGTTAATACCATATATAGCAATAGGTTAATTGATTTTGTAAGTAAAACATAATCATCTAGTCTAGGGTTTTGGTTGTTTAAGTTACATGTTTATTGTTAGGCCCATATGACACCTAAAAGGGGGGAAATTAGATGATAAAATTTGTTTCAAGATGAATAAAATAAACTTATTAAATGCGGAAGCTAGATAATGCTATCAAATTAAATAGACAAACCAAATAAGTTCCTAAAAATTAAAGAGTATAGATAAGAAATACACCACTGATTTATACTAGTTCGGAGGGGTCCACTTATCCTTACACCCGGTTCTCAACACAACCCATTGAGATGATTTTATTCAAGTAGTCACGAATTACAACGTTAGGATTATAAGCTCCTTTTTATGACTTAAGGATAACCTTCTCTCATTCTTTTTCTAAGGCTCAATAATAACCTCACAACCTCATTAAAAACAATACTTAAGGTGTTTTACTCAAGACTCTTTGGTGTAAAGAAGAGGCTCTGGGCAATACTTAATGAATGCACACAAAAAATCTCACATAAAAGTCACATAAAAAACTAGAAATGCTCAAAATGAATACAAGAAAGCTTAAAATGATAATATGATAATTAGTACAAGCTAAAAACACTTATTTATTCCCATAACATGATCCTTTTACCATTGTTTAATGGCTCTATAACTTTATAATCATGAAATACATATTACCATTGTGAAATATGACCATTTTTGATTTTACACTTTAAAATTGTAACATTCGGTCCATCAATGCCCTATGTTTGGTAGACTTTCCTTACCATTTGGTTGGTCGATACATTTCATTCGATCGACTGATACTCATTCGTTCAATCGCCTCATTTTAAACAACATCACACTAAACTTACTCATTTAACACTTGTTATAATGAACCAACACTCCATCTACCAAACATACAATCAACTCACTTAATTATCTAATTCATTATCTAATCTTATTAATTTATGCATTCTTATTCAACCAAATCACTCATTAAGAGATTTGACTAATCTTATTAATTCATGCATTCTTATTCAACCAAATCACTCATTAAGAGAATCTTTCACATACACATATCAACACATGTAAGTCCTATTGATTATGCTCCTACATACAGTTTCTAATGCATAAGTGAGCCTTTTAAATAACTCAAAATAAATCAAGCAAAACTTATATTAAAAAATTATGTAGAACTTATATATAACATAAAACTAATTCTCTTCTTCAAATGGTATGAGTCGTCATATATAATCTTTATGAATTCCAATTAAGCTCCAAGACTCCTTAAATGGATACACTCTAACTTATTCCAAAATACCTATCTTACAATACACTTAACTACAACATTAGTAATAGAGTTGTTTTGTCATCATCAAAATAAAGTGGAACCTCCCTTAGTTCAACAATCTCCCCTTTTTCGATGATGACAAAACCATGAGATATTATAACAATTAAGCTCAATAAACATAAATCAAATACCACATGATCATGTTTTTAATATACTCCCCCTAAATTAAATAACAATTATTGACTTCAAGTTTAACTCCCCCTAAATTCATGCAATAAGTAAAGGAATTCAAATGGAACAATAAGAGAAACAAACTCATAATATTGCAATTCTTCCCCTTTTTGGAATCAATAAAAAACATAAACACATGAAAAGATATAGAGAACTTAAGCTTGAAAAGACACACAGATCATAAAGGATGACCATCTATCATGCATATTTCTCTTCTAATCATGCAAAGTCTATCTTCACATAGAGATTTAGTAAAAATATCTGCTAATTGATGCACAATATCAAAAAACTCAAGTTCAGTTTCACTATTTTGAATATGAACTCTAATGAAATGATACCTAATTTCTATATGCTTTGTCCTAGAATGTTGAATGGGGTTCTTTATTAAACAAATAGCGATAGTGTTATCACATCTTATGGGAATTTTGTTAAGATCCAAACCATAATCTCTAAGTTGTTGACTAAGCCACAAAACTTGAGTGCAATAACTACTAACAAGTATATATTTAGCTTCTTCCACAGACAATACAACATAATATTGTTTTCTAAAAAACAATGAAACTAAAGCATTACTTAAGAATGACATGTAATAGATGTATTATTTCTATCTAAAAAACTCCCATATAGTTAACATCTGAGTATCTAACCAAATTTGACCTTACATTCTTAGGATTCCAAAGTCCTAAATGCAATGTACTAGTCAAATATCTTAAAATGTGTTTAATATCTAATAAATAAGATTCTCTAGTGATGATTAAAATTGATGCAAATAGACACAAAACATAATATCAAGTTTATTAGCAGTTAAATATAATAAGCTAGTGATTACACCTCGATATTGCTTTACATCTACTTCTTTATTGTCTTCATCTTTGTTTAATTTTATGGAAGTGCTCATCAGAGTGCCTAACAGTTTTTTTTAATCTATACCAAATCGTTTAAGTAATTCCCTTATATGCTCTTCCTGATTAATGAAGATGTCAACCTTTATTTGTTTGATTTGGAGTCCGATGAAGAAATTCAACTCTCCTATCATACTTATCTCAAGCTCCCTACTCGTACACTTAGCAAACTCTTGATGCAGTAGCTCATTTGTAGCATCGAAAATGATCTCATCCACATAAATTTGAAAAATTAACAAATATTTTTTTTATCTTTCTTAATAAATAAAATAGTATCAAATTTCCCTTTTTCAAAATTATTTTCAAACAAAAATTATCTTAGTCTATCATACCATGCTCCAGGGGCTTGTTTTAAACCATATAAAGCTTTGGGTAATTTAAAAACGTGTTCAGATGCATCATGTCTTTCAAAATCGAGGGCTTGCTCAACATAAAATTCTTTATATAAAATCACTCAAGAATGTACTTTTAACATTCAATTGAAACAATTTAAAGCCCATATGAGATGCCAATGCAAGAAAAAGTCTAATGGATTCTAATCTAGCTACGAGGGAAAAAATTTCATCATAATCTATTCCTTTTTCTTGGTTATACCCATTAGCCACTAATCTTGCCTTGTTTATAATAATATTTCCTTGTTCATCTAATTTGTTCTTGAATACCTATTTAGTACCTATTATCAGATGATCGTTAGATCTAGACACTAAGTTCCAAACATTGTTTCTTTCAAAGTGGTTTAATTCTTCATTTATAGCTAAAATCCAATTTTCTCCATCTAAGGCTTCTTCAATAGTCCTAGATTCAATCTTTGAAATAAATGCAAGATGCAACAAATTAAAATGAGAGCGAGTAGTTACCCCTTGTTGGATATCACTTATTATTATTTTTGGAACGATGATCCTTCTTGTATCTCCAATCTCTTGGTAGGTCTTCATCCCTCCTTTCTTCACTTGGTTTAAAGATTTACTCTTGAGATGTTTTTCCTTCATCTTCAAGTGATATGTCTTCTAAAATCTTGGATAAATTTTTATTAACATTCTAAAAAATTCTCTTTCATTCGAAGGGGTTAGTCTCATCAAATACAACATGCATAGATTCTTCTACAACATGAGTGCTTTTGTTAAAAACTCTATATGCTTTAATAAACAATGAATAACCTAAGAATATGCCTTCATTTGTTTTGCAATCAAACTTACCTAAACCATCTTTGGTGTTTAGGATATAACATTTACAACCATATACCTTGAAATGACTGGTTTTAGGTTTCTTACCATTCAAAATTTCATAGGGCATTTTATCCATCTTATTATATTCACTCTATTTATGATATGACATGCAGATGCAACTGTTTCGGCCAAAAAAATTTTAGATAAATCATTCTTATTAATTATAGTTCGTTATAAAGATTTATTATTTCTTTCTACTAATATGGTGTTCTAGGTGTAGAAAAATTATATGAAATGCCATGATCATGATAGAAATATTCAGACCTATTATTGTGAAATTCTCTACCATTATCACTTCTAATAGATGGTATAAACAAGGCTTTTTCATTTCAGATTTTCTTTGGAAAAATCACAAATGATTTAAAACATTCTTCTTTTGTACTTAAGAATAAAACCCATGAAACTATACTAAAATCATTAACAATAACAAAAACATATGATTTACCACCTAAACTAGCTACTCTAGTAGGACTAAATAAATCCACACGAAGTAATTTAAGTGCTCTAATAGATGTTACCGATTCTTTGCTTGGAAATAAGCTTCTTACTTGCTTTCTCATTTGACATGCTCTACAAACTTTATCTTTTTCATATTTAATGCTTAGAACGCCTCTTAAAAGGTTTTTTTTAGTTAAGTTTTGATAGGAGGTCCATGCTTACATGTTTAAGCCATCTACGCCAAACGCTCACTTAAAGAAATCAAACACTTGTTTTCAGGTTTAGTTACATTGTATAAATTAACAATGTATATGTTTTCTTCTATTTTTCCTAAGAAAACAATACTATAATTATTATTATTTGAAACAACTCATTCATCTCCTACAAAGTATACTTTGTAATCTTTACCGTACAGTTAACTTACACATAATATATTATGATTAAATCCTTTAACAAGTAATACATTATCAATTAATGGATAGTTATCCTTACCAACCTTTCCATTTCCAATCACCTTACCCTTAGCATTGTCATTGAATATAATTGATCCTCCATCCTTGTTTTTGAAGGTGATTGATTGCGAAGGACTGTCGGTCATGTTTTATGAACATCTACTATCAACATACCACTTATTTCTTCTCTTGGTGATCTCGTTGTATGCTATGAAGCACATGTTGGCCACTTCTTCTCCTTCGAAATCGCTTGATTTGGACTATGTGGCTTCTAATGATTTCTTCTTCTTTAAGTCTCTCCTTTCTTTCTTTCTTCCATTCCTTATTTTCTTTCTTTTCTTTTTCTTCTTCTTCTTAAAGGTGTGGGCATTGTGATCTCAAATGGCCTTTTTCACCACATTTAAAGTACGTTATATTAGCTAATTTATTTATAGAAAAATACATACTTTTTTTACGCATTGATGCATTTCTCATGAATTTATTTAATTTCATTGTAATAAGAGTGAGTTCTTCAATATTCTTTCCAAGTGATGATTCTTCATTATCGCTTTCCTTCTTTCTAGATACTTTAAAGGCTACATTCTTCCTTTTAGGAACATCTTGCGCTTTTTTAGTGTTCTTTATCTTCATCTCATATGTTAATAATAAGCCAATAAGTTCTGTAAGCTCTATGGCACCCAAAAGGGGGGGTGAATTGGGTATTAAAACTTTTTTGCAAATTTAAACTATCAACTTAAGTCAATTAGAAACTAGATGAAATCACTAAACCAACATTCAACTTAAGATGAAATGATAATGCAAATTTCAAAGTAAATGCAATAGGTTGAGATAAGAGAAAGACACAAGGCAATTTTAAAGAAATTCACCTACCCCAAAGATAGGCTACGTCTCTTTTCCAACTACTTGTTGGATGATTCTATACTAATCAATCAAAGCAAGTACAATCTTCTTTCAAGGTGAAGAGTAACCTTTACAATCTTACTTTCCAAGGGTGAAGAGTAACCCAACAACA
>JAOXYD010201518.1:0-21964 GCA_028565735.1 Pinacopodium congolense
ACCTTTTTATTGATATGAAGCCAACAGAGTGAACGTTTTTACTCACTTTATTTAAGCACAAGCTCTCAAACCATCAGTTCCTCTAACTTAGGTAAATCTAACAAACTCTAGAAATATCCATATCTCCATCTATAACCTATAATAAGCTCTTTAGATTTAATAGTGAAGACGCCTTAGGTTCTAAGAAATGATTAACTTAGGCCAATAACTCACAAGCTCGGATAGTATAACCTAAAGGTATCGGACCCTAGATTAGTTAATTAAGCATCCTAAAAAATTCAAGTAATCTATTGCTACTTTCGAAAATTGCTAGAGCTATTACGTATCATAGGCTTAGTCCTAGTTTTAGGATTAGGAAATTACCTAAAGGGTAATCAATTCTAAGGATAACACCTAATCCATGACATTTAATTAAAGTCCTAAACCAACCTAAGCTTTAAAACACCAAATTAAGGAAATTCGATTAACATTCTCACAATTAATCATCTTAAGTCCTTCCTAAACCTTCAAGCCCCTAAGACACTAGTTAAACATAACTAAATTAAGCAAAAGAACAAGTAAATAAACAAAACCCATACTAAAATAAAGGAAATAAAAGCTGGAAAACACAAAACCAAATAAGAAAAACCAAATAAGAAAAACCACAATTCAAGCTAATCTAAACTAAATTCAAACTTATTAACAACTAATTACGACTAAATGAACAAAACCCAATCAAATTAAACTAGAACGAAAAATGAAACATATATAAAATAAGCTAACAATTGAAATTAAATGCATTAAACCTAAACAGATGAATAAATTCAACATTAAAGCATAAACTAATCAGAAACATCATAAATAAACAAAACTCAAATTTAATTAAAAAATAAATTCTAGAAAAATAAAAACACAATACTAAAAAATTAAACTACACATTTCATTAACGAAATATAAAGATTCGACAATAATATCCGGACAAAATAACAAAATACCGAAATAAAGAAATAAAATAATAAATGCAGTAAATAATATCTAGAAACTATAATTACTTAAGACAAAAGTAAGAAATATAAATGCAAAATATTAAAATAAAAAGAAAAGAATAAGAAGATAAGCCTAAAACTAAGAAGAATGACCCAAAGAAAGCTAAAACTAAGAAGAACAAAGGGAACGACAAGGGTCTGGTACATGTTGGCTGTATATATATGCTGATACAGTAAAATGTGGTGTTTCATGTTATTTTTTTCACTGTCTGAGAGTAAAACAGCACCATTTAAGGCTTGGAGGTGCCGTTTTACAAGGGACCGTTTTACTCCCTGAAATTTAATAACTTCAACCTCTCATTACCTTTTCTGCACCAACTCCTCCTACGCACCTCCAATTGCCATGAAAATTTGTATGCAAGTTACTCATATAATGATCTTGCTCCTCATAAAATTTCAGAATAATTTGATCTTTGAAAGTGCTCATAATGCACCCCCAAAATCATCTGCACCAAATCTAGAGTTCAACCGAGCTTGTCTTAATCTTTTCTTTGTGAACTCTTTATGGCTTGTCATATAGACTTAAAATTTGGTGTGGAACCTCATAGCATGATGTTCTAGGTCTTTAAATTAGTTACACACCAATTCTAGTTCCAAATTTGCTCCAATTCTGCTCAAAACTTGGCTCTTTAACTTGTATTTGTGCCCTAAGATCAAATATGCATGTAAATGAAAAAGGAACACAAATTAAGCCTTTAAATAACAAAATATGGATGAAATGGCATTGAAAAATATATAGAAATACTATAAAAAGCATCCATATCAAATACCCCCACACTTGAACGATTGATTGTCCTCAAGCAATTTAAACATAATCAACATATCCTGTCAATTTGATTTCAAAGAAAATCAAGTGTATGCACTCCTTCAAACTTCGGTAAACTCAAGCATCAAGCTACTATATAAATCATAATTTTTTCATTAATGCACATAAACAAAGTCAAAGGTAGACACTATTGATCAAAAGCAAGAATAAAACTAAGATGGACTTTCCTCATGTTTTTCACTCATATCACTCAAGTATGTGAGGGTTGGTGTTTCACTCAAGACTCCCTCTAGGAGACTACACTACCATAGACTTCCAAATACACCCATTTTCCTCTATATAGAATACATGCCATCGTGGATCAAAAGGGCTTTTACTTGGTTATAATGGGGTTTGGGTCAAGGAAAGGTAAAAATGGCAAGGGTTTAACCACAAGCACTAACAAAGCACCAAGTAAAAGGGACAATCAAATACAAATTCTGAAATGAGAAAATGAACACATGAGACTATAACTACTCATTACTAACTAATGTTACTATATTTTATTCCTTTTCTTTTTCTTCTTCTCCTTTTTTCTTTTTGCTTTCTTTCTTTTCTTTTTCTTATTTTTTTCTTTTTTAATTGGAATAAAGCTAAAAACAAGAGAAAACAATAGCATCATATATTAACAAACACATAAGTAAAAGTACCTATCAAAATATCTCAGAATACAATATAAAATAAAAGTCCCAAAATCATAGACATCAAGTGCTCACTCAATTCCTCATTCAACTTCTGATAGGGTAAGACTAAAAGGTTTTGGGGTTTCCATGTAAGATGATTAATTCAAAAAAAGAAAAACAGGGTTAGAGGCTCAAAGGGTTTTGCAAAGGAAAAATGACTTGGGGGTAATTTAAGTTGAAGGGTTCAAAACAAAGAAGACCTTAATTATTTCCATAAAGCATGTAATTAGTAGTATCCAATAGGTTCAGAGAAAGTTCTGAAGATAATCTTCCTAGGAGAACATAACACATAAGAAAGAAAATAGATGACTATGATGTAGTCATATAGGCTCAAGACCTCACATATGTTTATATGAAAATCCATCAACATTTCATGCATCACCTAATCTCTCAAGCATCAGTTATTAACTAAGTTCATGCAACTAATTACTTCAATCAATCCACATGATTTACATTCCTCTTAAGCTACCTAATCTAAATTCAAGCACACAACTCAATTCTCAGTCTAACCACTATGACAAAATTTCATGGTTCAACATTCATCATTCATCACAGTTCAAGTGTAAAAATGCAAAAATTTTAAATTGCCCCCACCCCCACACTTATAATGGACATTGTCCTCAATGTCACTACATTAATGAAAAACACAAGGGATGGGATCAAGAAAACTCCCCTAGATTGAAGATGCCATATGCAGCTCTAAAATGAAAGATCGCGGCCTCGAAATGAAAGCTATTAGCTTCCCCCTTAAACGCCTATAAACAAAACAAACTAATGAAAGCAAGTAAGACAATCAAAGAAAATAACCAAAAAGAAAAGAAAAAAACACAAAAGAAAGGGATAAGGTTGGGATGCCTCCTATCAAGCACTTATTTTAGGTCATAAGCTTGACTATTGGCATATAAATGTTATCCATTGTCGAACGGGTGCTTAAGCCTGACAGGTAGCATATTCAAACTCTGTGGGTAGCCTGGAGAACCTTTCATCGAAGTAGGCTCCTTATCAACATGATGCTCCAAGGTTTTTGAGGAGTGTAACTTCGTCGTTTCACCATCGTACTCCAATATCCACTCGTCTTTTCAGCCATCGCCCATCTCACACTAGGATGGTGTCTGTAAGAGTATTGTCAATGGATATGGAGACTCAACATCCTGCTCGCCACCTCTGGTCTTCGGCTCGCTCACCCACAACTCTTCCATAAACTTCACTTCTTACAGCTTTTCTTCTTTCTTCTTTCTTTTTCTCTTCTTCTTCTTCTTCTTTCACCTATAAAGAATAAGGAAAAGGAAACAAAATTTTGTTAGTGATAAGAGGAACTACATCACTTACCTTAGGAGGTCGCGTACCCTCCTCCTTTTCTTGAACAATTTCCTCTTCCTCTCCTAACTTCTCTTTCTCTTCCTCTATTACTTCTAGGTGCTCCCATTGATCTCCACTCCCTATATGAATGCACACATCCTCTTCTAGTACTTCCTCTGGTTGGTTGAGCATGTTGTCAGATGGTTGGGTTTCTAAGCTCTAAACCACATCAGCTAAGTGACTTAATTGATCTCTTAAGGTCTTTAAATCACCCCTTGTTTCCTAATGGAGCTGAAGAGTGCTCGTTGTCAAGTTTGTGACAATCTCCTCCAATGACATCCCATCAACTTGTGGTGGCAATGGTATAGGTGGAGGCTCTGGATGGAAGTATGACTGCTCTTGATAGTAACACGGTGGAGAATCAAACATGTACTGTGGCTCCTGCAAAATAGGACATGTATAAAATGGATAATTGAAAAATGAGCAAACTTCACATACTTTAGCTTGTTCATCATTCATCGGTATTTGCGTGGCTAAGGAAGTGGAATCCGCCACTTAATGGTTAAACCTAGAAGTAGCAGAAGATGGAAACTCATGATCATAATAAGGATAATATGAAGAATCAAAATAAAAAGCATAATGATAATGACCCATGTCGTTAAAAGATCGAAAAATCATAAAAAGCTGTGAATCTAGGACAAACAGTAGACAAGATACCCAAAAACAACAAAAAGAAAAAGAAAAATAACACTAGAAACAACAAAAACTTAAGTGCCAACTCCCTAGCAATGGCACCAAAAATTTGATAAACTCGTCGTAAGTTACCAAATAACAAATTAACCTAACCTACCTAACTAAGTAGCTAGGGTAAGCTAGGGTCGAATCCACAGGGAACTAGTGTGAATTGCTACTTCTAATGTTGCCAAGAAAATAAAAATAAAAACCCTTGGAATCAAGGAAGTTAAAGAACTAAACTAAATAAATTAAAAGACAAACATAAAACACATAAGATAAAACTAAGAACAATAAAAAAAATAGGCTGAAGGCATCATCAGGATTTAGGAATGACTATTGATCCTCAAATCTAGATAAACAGTGCTCGATCTATAGTGTTAGCCTATAGGTTCAAACAAGCTCTTAAACCCTCAGTTCCTCTAACTTAGGTAAATCTAACAAGCTCTATAAATACCCTTATCTCCATCTATAACCTAGAATAAGCTCTTTAGATTTAATAGTGAAGGAGCCTTAGGTGCTAAGAAATTACTAACTTAGGCCACAAACTCACAAGCTCGGATAGTATAACCTAAAGCTATGGGACCCTAGATTAGTTGATTAAGTATCCAAACAAATTCAACAAACTTATTGCTACTTTTGAAAATTGCTATGACTATTACGTATCACTAGCTCAATCCTAGTTTTAGGATTAGAAAAACCGCAATTCAACCTAATCTAAACTAAATTCAAACTAATTAACAACTAATTACGACTAAATGGACAAAATTCAATCAAATTAAACTAGAACGAAAAATAAAACACATATAAAATAAGCTAACAATTGAAATTAAATGCATCAAAACCTAAACACATGCATAAATTCAACATTAAAGCATAAACTAATCAGAAACATCACAAATAAAAAAAATTCAAATTTAATTAATGAAATAAATGCTATAAAAATAAGAACACAATACTAAAAAATTAAACTACACATTCTAATAATGAAATATAAAGATTCGACAATAATATCCGGACAAACTAACGGAATACTGAAATAAAGCAATAAAAATAATAAATGCAATAAATACTATCTAGGAACTATAATTACTCAATAAAAAAGTAAGAAATCTAAATGATAAAATTAAAGAACAAGAAAATAATAAGAAACTAAGCCTAAAACTAAGAAGAATGACCTAAGGAAAGTTAGAATTAAGAAGAAATGGGAACGGCTAGGGTCTAGTGAGCGTTGGCTGTATATATATGCTACTATAGTAAAATGTGGCATTTCATGTTTTTTTTTTTTCACTTCCTGAGAGTAAAACATCACTGTTTAAGGTTTGGAGGTGCCATTTTACAAGGGGCCATTTTACTCCCTGAATTTTTACAACTTCGACCTCTGATCGTCTTTTCTGCACTAACTCCTCTTACGCACCTCCGATTACCATGAAATTTTGTATGACAATTCCTTACAAACTTATCTTGCTCCTCATAAAATTTCAGATTAATCTGAGATCTAAAAGTTCTCCTAATGCATCCCCAAAATCACCTGTACCAAATCTAGAGTTCAACTTAGCTTGTCTTGATCATTTCTTTGTGAACTCTTCATGGCTTGTCATATGGACTTGAAATTTGGAGTGGAACATCATAGCATGATGTTCTAGGTCCTCAAATTGGTTTCACATCAATTATAGCTCCAAATTTTATCCAATTTTGCTCACAACTTAGCCCTTTTAACTTGTATTTATGCTCTAAGGTCAAATCTGCATTTAAACGTAAAAAGAACACAAATTAAGCATTTAAATAACAAAAATGGGATGAAATGGAATTATAACACATATATAAATATTATAAAATGCATCCCTATCACCCCCATAGCTAGATTATAAGCCATTAGACTTTTACTTGCATTTACATCTTATATAGGATTGAAAATGTTTCAAATAGATGTTAAAAGTGGATTTTTAAATGGTTTTATAGAAGAAGAAGTTTATGTTGAGTAAACACACAGTTTTAAATGACATGATGCACCCAAACACATTTTTAAACTATCCAAAGCTTTATATGGTTTAAAATAAGAACCTAGAGTATAGTATGATAGATTAAGTACCCTTTTACTTGAAAATGGTTTTGAAAAGGAAAAAGTAGACACTACTTTGTTTATTAAAAAAGATACAAAGGATTTGTTAATTATTCAAATTTACGTAGATGATATCATTTTTTTGTGCTACTAATGAAATCTTGTGTCAAGAATTTTCTAAATGTATGAGTAGAGAGTTCGAGATGAGCACAATGGGAGAATTAAATTTCTTTCTTGAACTCCAAATTAAACAAATAAATGATGGCATCTTCATCAACCAATCAAAGTGCACAAGAGAACTACTCAAGCATTTTGACATGGATCAAACAAAGCCTTTAAGCACTCCAATGAGCACATCCACAAAATTGCATAAGGATGAAGATGGTAAAGAAGTGGACATAAAGCAATATTGAGGTATGATTGTAGTTTGCTATATTTAATTGCTAGTCGACTTGATATCACCTAAATCTCATTTATTAGCCTTTAAACATATTATGTAATATCTAAATGGTACATTGCATTTAGAACTTTGGTATCCTAGGAATACATGTTTAGATTTAGTTAGTTATTATTATACTGATTATGCGAGAAGTTTATTAGATAGGAAAAGTACATCTAATGCATGTCATTTCTTAAACAATGCACTAGTTTCATGATTTTGAAGAAAACAAAATTCTATTGCATTGTCTAATGTGAAACCCGAATATATAGCCACCGATAGTTATTGTACTCAAATATTATGGCTTAGACAACAACTTAGAGGCTATGGTTTGAATCTTTATAAAATTCCCATACAATGTGATAATACTAGTACTATTTGCTTGAAAAAACTTCATTTAGAACTTTAGGACTAAGTATATTAAAATTTGTTATCATTTCATTAGAGATCATATTCAAAATGGAGATATAGAACTTAAGTTTATTGATACCTTGCATTAATATAAGGATATTTTTACTAAACCTTTGTATGAAGATTGATTTTGTACAATTAAAAGAGAAATTGGTATGATTGATGGACATTCACTATGATCTCTTGTTCAAATGCTTATGCCTTTTATGTTGATTCCAAAAAGGGAGAGAGGTATATAATATTATACTCATTGGTTTTTTACTTTATGCATAAATTGAGGGGAAGTTAAACTAAAAATTAATTATAGTTATGTATCTTGAATTCTTATTTGATTTAGGGATAGTCTTGATCATGTTATTTGTTTATTTTAATATCACATGGTTTTATCATCACCAAAAAGGGAAAGATTGTTGAACCAACGGAGGTTCCAATTTATTTTCATGTTCAGAAAACACTTTTATTACTAATACTTTTGTTTAAATGTATTGTTAGGATATGTATTTTAGAATGAAAATGAAGTGTAATAGATAAAAGAGCTTGGAACGACTATGTGAAGCAAAGCAAAGATTTTAATTACTACTGACGTTTAAAGAAGTTCTATTGATCGAAGACTGAAGATTGGTCGATCGAATGAAAAGAGATTAGAATGAAGAATGGATATTGATCAACCGTATATATGTATTAGTCGACCAAATGAGAAAAAATAAAAAATCAATCGACTAAATGTCGTCTATCGATTAATGGAATGTGAAGATTACAAAGTAAAAGATAAAAAATGGTCATATTTTTGCAATAGTAATAAGTATTAATGAAGAAGATGAACGTTGGAGATATCATACAATGGCTATTAATCCGGATTAGCACTATAAATTGTTAGATTAGTAGGAGAGAAATGTACAACGAGCTACATTGATAAAGTCTAAGTTATCTTGTGTATTGAGAAGTGGTTTTAAGCCTGGTATTGTTTTTGTGTGAATTAAAGTCTTGTGAGGCTTGTTATTATGCTACCTTTGAGCATTAAATCTTTTTTTTTCATTAAAGTCTTGTACTAGTGAAGTTATTCTTGAGCCTTCAAGAAAGAACGTGACATAGTTATTCTTGAGCCTTAGAAAAAGAACAAAAGGGTTATCCTTGAGCCTTAAAAGAAGTTTATAAATTGTAAACGTTGAAATTTTCATTTGTATTCCACTCTCATTTTTATTCAATAATATAAACTTACTTCATCTTACTTGTACATTTCAATATTTTTTTTGTCCAGCTTCCACAATTTTGTTAAAGTGTTTTTGTTATTAGTGTGAAGTTTTTATCACCTAATTCACCCCCTCTTAAGTGCCATAAAGGACCAACAATTCTCATAGGTGGTTTAGCAAAGCATATTCCATTTACAAAAACATCTTGTTTATTGGGAACCCTTTCTTTTTATGGGATTCCACCTTTCGCCAACTCTGGGTTCAAGTGGAATTTCACCCCCTAACCACAACTCATCTGTTGATTCTTCAACACCAGTCGATTCGGTGGAGATGGTACTTGAACCCATGACTTTAAGGTTATGAGTTTTGCAAGCTACCAAACTACACTACCCCGCATGATGAAGAGAAGAATTAGGAACTAACGTACGTATGCTTGTATATTTGTCCATAGGACAAATTGGATATGTAATTATTGGAATCATTTTTGGAGATTTAAATGGTGAAAGGCCACACTGGTTATATTCAAAAGAAATTGGATAGGGACTTAATCAAAGGTTATTCGTTAAATAAGTTTCTAGAGAGCTATGCAGCCTTCTAGGACCCTCTCTTCTCCGATCATTCACTAATGGTCATTTGTGATCTAATCACTAGTTTTCAATAAGCACATCCATTTTAGTTTAACAAATGACTAGCTAACTTATATGGTTTTGAAGTTAAGGGTTTCAAGTCCTATATATACGTGCAGAAGTTACATTATATAAAAAAAGAGCTTAAGCCCTTAACAAATTACACCATGCTAATAACCTCAAAGATATTTCCACTACAAGATCTAATCTGTAGGAATTGCAACAAGCAATCTCTGATAACCCTAGTGATGAACGCTTATTAGCCGAGGAAAGAGTGGCCATAAAGAGTTATAATGTTGCCTTAAATACTCATAATTCATTACTCAAGTAATGATCCTGAGTTCAATGGTTGTTGGAAGGAAATAAGAATAAAAAAATTTTATTGAACCAAGGTGGTCATAATAATGTATTTTTATGATGATAAAACAATGTTATTACTAATACTTAAGTTTTGATGTGTAAATAAGATAGGTAAATAATTGAAGTGTAAAAACATATTTGTGGAGCCAAAGGTAGATTAGCTCAAGCATTATAGGTTGATCAAATGATAAAGATCAAGTGATGATCAAGCTTAATAATCAAGAGTGAAGATCAAGAGAATGAATAACAAGTTTAGAAAGGTTTAGAAAAAGGGCGTAAGTTGTAAGTATTCTTAATCTTAATAAATACTTGAAAAGGGCTCTTATATTTACATAAACATATGCATATAGGCATATAAGAGTTGAAATATGGTTTTAGTGATTAATTGAATTATATTATATCATTGACATATTAGTAATTGAATTACGTTGGCATATAGGCTAATTGTTAATTTGTTTATGTAACATGAATTTTTTTAATATGTTTGTTGTGTTTAAGGTCAATTGAATTGTTACTTGAACTTATTTATATATGTCTGAATTTGATTGAATGCCATTGTTTTATGAATTTTGGTTTATGAAAGGTTTAAGAGTTGTTTTAAAAGGTTTTAAAGTTGTTTAAATATGAAAGGCTTCATAATTAAGGCTACTTATTATGTTTTGAATCAATTGAATGTTTTATTAATTTAAAAAGCCTTGATATATGTTTTAAAACTTGTTTGAAACCTAAGTTATGTTATATTGATGTTAAGATGAGTTTAGAGCTTGATTAAATTTGGTTTTTCTAGTTTTTCTAGACATATATGACAACATATGTTGATATATAGTTGTCTTTCTAACCCATTGTATTGGGTTTCTGGAAAACGGTTGAATACGGAGGGCTTGAGAGTGTCGTATGCAACCCATAGATCGTCATATTGTCCTAACAGCTCAAAGGCTAATTTCCTCTTTCAGTTTTTAACATATTTTTGTCTCCCAAATGGCTAGTTTTTGTTTTTAATGACTTCAAACCTCTCCCAACACTATAAATATCATTCCTAAACATTTTTAACAAGTTTAGAAACTTTGAAAAATGAATTACAAAGATCAATTACTCAAATATTCAAAGCTTTCGTTATTTTCTATACAACTTTCATTCAATCCCTATTTTCATGTTTTAAATCAATTTCTTATGCAGTAAAATTTATTTTTTCAGTTAGTTTAGATATATATGGACCTCATAAATCTTTTAGTTGATTTTTTATTCATTATTTCATTTGTTTCAATCTTTCAAAGACTCATATACCAAAACTGTCTCTGTTTTGGTGTAACTTTTGTGTTCTTCAATTTTGAGTTAGAAAAACTATTTTTATTGATTTAAAATTATCATACACATTTGGATTAAGGTATGAAGAGTGAAGAAAAATTTTAACTTTCATTTTTAAGCACTCATAATGTTTGTTTGAGCTTCAAGAACACATAACACCAAAACTATCAAGTTTTCTCTGCAGTTTCTTTACTGATTTTGATTTGGTATTTAAACTCATTTTTAGGTGTGAAAATTTTATGTTTTTAGTTTTGTTAAGGTCTTAGGATGTTTTTATTATTTTTTATTTTTAAGCCATTATATTGTTTGTTTGAATTTAATCTTGCAGGTAATCTTAAAACTATCCAAGTTTGACAGTTTTACTTTGTTCTTGAATTAAGCCACTTTTTTATGTTTTAAAATTGATTTTGCTACTGCAATTTATTGTTAACATATATATTGAGATTGTAGTAGGTTTGGTGCATTTATTTTTCATCATTGGATTGATTAAAATAGTTTGTTTATATGTTATAACTTTAAGACTGTACATTTTGATAGTTTATGTTTCTATGGCTTGAATAAGTTTGGTTGAGGCTTTAATTGTGTTTTTGCTAGACAAATTTATTTTTTTATGATCTATTGATATGTTAGGAGGCTTGTTATAATTTTGGTTTTCCTCTATAATTTTTAGAATTAGTTTTATTTCATGAACCTCTAGAGAAACATCATTAAAGGTGTGTTTTTGGTCACTTAAATTAGGGGAATTGATTTATGTTGGTTATTGATTGTGGTATAGGCTACTCTTTCCCTTAAAAATAGATTTGATAGGTTTCTCTTGGCCTTTAGAAAACAATATTTGAATTGCATAAGTATTTGATTGTGAATTGGACTGCTTTAGGCCTTGTATGTGCATTAGACATCACATAAGGCATAAGCATTGCATTAGTTGCATTTGAGTCATTATCTTATATTGATTTTGATCAAGGTTTGATAAACTATATAAGATTGAGTAAAGGCTTTGGTAGCCTAAGTTAGGGACTGTGTTTTTGGTGCAAAATTTGAATAATTTGATTGTGTTGTCAGGTTAATCCTCACCCACTTAAGTAAGATTGTGATAGGTTCCTCTTGACCTTAGAATTCAAGATTGTTGATAGGTTCTTCTTGGCCTTTATCCAAGATTGCTAGAAAGGATCCTCTTGGCCTTAACCAAGATTATTGGATAGGTTCCTCTTGGCTCTAAAATAAAGATTGTGATAGGTTAATCTTAACCTTTAATCAAGATTGTTGTAAAGGGTTCCTCTTGGCCTTATAATCAAGATTGTTGTAAAGGATTCCTCTTGACCTTATAATCAAGATTATTGTAAGGGTTACTCTTCGCCCAATTAATGTAAGATTAGTTGTTAGTGAATTTCCAACAAGCAGTTGCAGAGAGGATGTAGTCTATCTTTAGGGTAGGTAAACCTCTCTAAATCTTAGTGTTCTTCTCTTCCCTTATCTCTTTATATTTATGCATTTGTGTTTGTTTTATTATTACTTAAATTTAATTGATATTAGCATAAGCATAAGATTCCATTTAGGTTGAACTTTGGTTTATAGATTGAATATAATTAAAATTAACCTAAGATATTTAAATTGTTTTAATTTGCTAAGAAATTTTTAAACACCCAATTTACCCCCTCCCCTCTTAAGTGCCATAGGGCTTACAAATTCTTTATAAATTCATCCTGGCCAATAGAAACATTAATAAGATCACTTCCCTACCTACACAAGATAGAGGCAAAGCTACCATTCAAGAAGCACTCAAGCAAGATGCTATGCAATTCTTCAAATTTTGCTTAGATCACCTGCTGAGAGTCTTTCTTCAACCAGTACTATCTAGTAACTCATACAAAGCTCCCTTTCAAAGGAGCAAAGGTAATTACTCGGTAGCCCTTTTAATGAAAATGATGTAGAGAGAATAATATTTAAGATGAATTGTCATAAGGTGCCAAGGTCGAATGCATTAAATGTTCCATTTATCAAAGATCATAGCCATTAATCAAGACCATTATAACCAAAACAATCCTATAATTCTCTGTTAATATGCAGATGCTTAAGGCTAGAAAGAAAACTTTTATTTGTCTTATTCCTAAGCTTCCTAACCCTACATCCTTGAAAGAGTGTCGGCCCATATCTTGCTGTAACTTCTTATATAAGATAATATATTGAATGATGGTGAATAGAATGAAAATGGTAATGCTTACTATCATAAACGACTCATAGATGGCTTTCTTTAAAAGGAGATTAATTAAGGATAACATCCTTATTACTCGAGAGCTCTTCAAAGGTTATAACTAAAAGAACTACTCAATGAATTGTGCTATTAAAATAGACTTTTACAAGGTGTATGACTTTTGTAGTTGGAGCTTCATTTCCCATTCACTTGAAGCATTTAATTTTCCTAACATCTTTAGAAGTAAGGTGCGGTACTGTATCTCTACTCCTTTTTATGGGATGTTGATTAAAGTGGAGCCTTCAAATTTATTCAGGGGAGGTAAAATCTTGTGACAAGGTGATCCCCTTTTCTGTCATCTATTTATCATTGGGATGGAAGTTCTTACTCAATTGATTGGTCATACCATTTATCTTAAATCTAGCTTTCGATTTTACAGTAAATGTCAAAGAGTGAGGCTTCATAGTCTATCATTTGTAGATGACTTACTAGTGTTCTCTAAAATTAATGATAAATCACTAAGTTTACTCATAAGTTCCCTCAATACCTTTAAAACAATCTCAAGTCTGTCCATCAATATGAATAAGAGTTTCATGGTACTTTTACTCTTGCTAAATCATAAGCTAGTAAGCTATCAATAGTCATAGGGCTACAAACTAAGGATCCTCCCTTCATTTACCTGGGACTTCCAATAACAATCAAAATGCTACAATTTCGAGACTGCTCCCAGTTGGTTAAACAACTACGTAGCAAATTGAATATTTTGAGCAACAAAGCCTTATCATATGCGGGACGAGTTCAATCCATCTATACAGTCTTTAACTTTTTCTATACATATTGATTGAGGAATCTTTTCCTAGCAAAAGGGATAATCAAAACATTGGAAAAGCTAATGAGAACATTTCTCTAGTTTGGTAATCAAACAAGACATTATATGACCAAGGTTCAATGGCTTGAAGTTTGCAAACCAATAAAGGTGACTTAGGAAAAAAGTCTTTATGGCTAGGCATCTGTGGTAGTTGCTTGTTAATAAGGAATACTTTTGGGTATGGTAAGTACATAGCTATATTCTATAATAATTTAATGTTTAGGAGGTCACACCTAAATCCACCCACTCGCATTTCTTTAAACACTTACTGAAGCTCAGAGGAATGATGATAGATGATGTTAAATGCCTTGTCAGGAATGGAGCAACTACTTCTCTATTTTATGATAATTAGTGTCATAAAGGCCACATGCGTAGTTCAAACATCCTCCCACAACTCTTATGGTGATTCCCTATCATACCTAGAGTGATTGCCTACATAACCAATAATGATTGGTTGCTACCCAACTTATTGTCATTTGTCTTACCCTAGTATAATCCTAATTTCAAGGAGGAGGAAACCTACTTGTGGCTAGCAAATCTAACAAATAAATTTACTAAGAAGTTATATATAGGAAGCTCCTTCAGCTAGCAAGACCTTTTCAAACCTAACATAAGGTATTATGGAGAAAAAATCATCTCCCAAAAGTTTCTCTCTCCTTTGGTTATATGTTAAAGAGAAACTCTCAACACTAGACAAGCTCCACTTTCTTTACATTCTATTCAGATGCTATCTACGCTAAAATCATGGTAAAACCATTACTAACTTATTCTTCCATTTTAAATATTCACGCTATGTTTGGCATCAATTCCAAGCATATTGTAACGTTAGTGATTCAGCTAGAGAGTTCAAAGGCATTGTGGACTAGCTAAGGAAGAGCAAGAGCATAATGTAAGGCGACCATATGATATATTTAATTGCTTTTGTCTCTTTTCTATTACTAGGTCTATTTGGTATTGTTATTTTAAATTCAATAATTCATTCAATTCACATGCAATTCCAGTTCAAATCTAAATCAACTTATCGACAGTGTACCGGTCACAAATAATAAAGTGTAGTAAATTTAAGACTCCAGAATGTCTAACCCAAAAAGAACTAATTGTATGAACAACTAAGGCAATTGGATCACAAGTATCTAAGGAATGTCAAGGTTTAAATTAAAAGGGTTAGTTAGACTTAAGACAAACTAAAAACACCTAAAAACTTTCCTAGCAATGTTATGGATTCCTCATTGAAGTAAAATTACCAAATTGATTAAATTGCTAAGGACTAGGCTTCAAATGACTTAAGTAAGTTATGAAATTTTGGAATCTCTAATCTAGTGCCTTTACTAATTCAAGACAAGTTATGGTTAAGTTTATGTCTTTTCTCTAACGAAGGAAAAGCTATGGTTAAGTCTATATCTTTTCTCTAACCATCATAAATTGATCTTTGGTTATTTCATCAATTAATATGAATTAGGCTTAAAGCTTAAGAAGTTCTAATCCTAAATTCCATTTAAGATTAGTTCCCTCATGATAACCAAGGTAGATTTCTAGGATCCAAGTATTAAACCATATTGTTTACAGATTTTTTTCAATGATTTAGGTAGAGATTGTTGGATCCTAAACCATCTTTAATCATATCTTAAATGGCCAACCTAAAATAAACATTAAACACTCACATAAATAAAGATTATGATCCAAACTTGTGATAAAAACTCACTCAAGGAATCATAGAACCTGTCCTAAGCTAGAATAAAGCTTCAAACATCACAAACATACAAGAAATTCGGATTAAAATCAAGGCAGCCCCTACTTCTTGCATGTATATGAACAAAGAGATGAAATAAGGTAAAGAAAGGGGTTTAGATTTCACTGAATATTGCTCCAAAGCATTATAAAACCTTTAAAAACCTCAACAAACTCTTAGGAATCCTTATAACAACCTAGAAATCACATACACAAAGCTGGAAAAGGAAGAATAAAAAAAGAGCCCTAACCTAAGGAAGAAATGATAAAAGAGCCCTAACCTAAGGAAGAAATGATAAAACCTAAGCTAAATCTCTGAATTGGAGACTCTAATCTATTTTTCTCTCTGCAAAAATAGGTTCTTTGGCTTCTCATATATGTCCCCTTCAAGAAGGAATCAAGTGGCCAAGTTGCAGCACAAGTTTTAGAACAAGTTGCAGCTAGAAAACGTGTGACTGTGCACTTAAACGGCGCTTGAAGAACAGTTGAACGACATCGTTTAACTCCCACCGTTTAAGTCCTGAACTTGAGTAAAACGTGGGTCAGCAGGAGTAAAATGTGGGTTGGCAAGAGACCACCTTTTTACTCCAAATTCCGCAACATTCTTTACCATTTATTGGATTTTCACTTTAAATTGATGCTAACATGCAAATATAACAAATCAAGACACAAATTAATTCAATTAACTTTAAAATAAAGGTGCACATGCATTAAAATATCATCAAAACTATATAAATTTAGCACTTATCAACTCCCCCACACTTAGCTTTTGCTTGTCCTCAAGCAAATCAATCTATCATTAGTTTCCAATCAACATATAATCTTAAGAAAAATGATCCTCATCAATCCCCATCAGTATGGCAAAGTAAGAGATTAAAATTTTGATTCATCCAATCAAATCACAATTGAAATTGATTTACTTCATGCTTCTTCTAATTCATCTTAAGATCATAATTCCATTTCAATCATAAAATGAATATAAACCAAGAAAAAAGTAACAGCAATGAACACAAATCCATATCCTTAAGCTTAAGCATTAAAAAGAAAAAGTAATGTGGGTCTGGCTTTAGTTGAGAAGTCACTCAATCTTTTGTACTCAAAGGAGAACAGTTTATGATGAACAACCCCTGGCTTACCAGATTGAGCCACCTTTCATCAACTGACTTTGCACCACTCATAACATCTAACTAATTGGTTAGAAGTTAGTGTAGTGAATGAAAAAAAAGCCCACTCTTCACTCTTATTTGTTTTTCTTTTTCTTTCCTTGCATTTTTCCTCTTTTTTTCCTTTTCTTTTCTTTCTTTTTCCACTTTGTTGTCATATTTTTTCTTTAAATTTTCCTAATTTTGTCTTTTGTTATGACAAAGGATAATGAAATTGCATCAAGGATGAAATATTTAGCTTAGAAAGATTCTGTTTAGAATTGAAATGTCATAGCAAATCAATAAGGACTTACTTGTTGAAAGCATGAAATAAATTAAGATCAAAAGCTTATCAATCATCAAAATCAAAAGGATAACATCTTATTCTGTCATAAAAGTGAAATTCAAAAGGAAATCCTATTAATGATAGGATCAAGATTGAAATATTTTTTGCAAAACATTATAAATTGATTGGAAAAAGATGATAAATTGACATGATTGAAGACAAATAAAACATAAGTGTGGAAGCTAAACCATCAAATCCCTCCCTACACTTAAATTGAACATTGTCCTTAATATTCTAAAAATAATATAAAGCACAAATATGAGGGAAAAAGGGAAATAAAGCACTTAGAATAAAGAAAGAATAACATGAATGCTCCATTGAAGTGAACATTGAAAATATATCTGGACTTGCTACAACTGCCACAAATAGAATAAAATGAAAGTACCAGAAGCCAAAAATAATCATAAAAGCAACTCCAGATATATCATAATATAATGTCAAAGTACCACATGGAGTAAATACATCATAGAACCCAAAATAGATAAGAAGTGTCTAAATACAGTAGAAATAGCAAACTACAACTGAATTAGAAAGGAAAAAAATGGAAAAAAAAATACTAAAACAAACACAAAAGCAACATCCATGAATAACATGTGTAATCCATCAAAGCGAATGAGTAGAACTAGGATCATCATCATCAACATCTCGGCTAGACTCCTCAATCCTATCCAGATGCTGGTTAATGCTAGCTAAATGTTGCGTCATCCCATCCAATTGGGAGTGAATAAACGCAAAATCAGTTTGCATAGAGCTCTCAAAACATGAAAAAGTTGCCATCAAAGTACTAGAAAGAGGCTTAGTGGGTGGCACAGGAGGAATATATGCTGGAGTAGAAGTGTTTGCTTAAGGCCTATGAACACTGGGCGTGGCTTCAAATGAAGCCTCGCCCTGACCCTCCTCTGGAGCAGTAATAAGAGCAGGAATATCAAGGTCATCAACATGCTCACCTGCCTATAAAGACCTAAACAAAGTATTTCTCCACTGTCCAGCAACTTTATAATATGACTAAAGCTTGATAAGAGAATAGGAAACAAAGTTGGTGGGATTGACTGCCAACTCACCATCAAAAGGAACACCAACTGACTCAAAAATTCTTATAAGTAAATAAGGAAAGCAAAAGTTTTTAGTCGAACGGGTGTGTCTAACTACATTTCTCATACCCTATAAAATAAAACCCACTAAAGGCAATCCCTCAATGCTTCCTAGGCCATGAAGTAGCTTATACAAAAGATAAGTATCATCAAATCGAAGCTCATTGAGACCACTCGCTCTAGGAAGAACATTGTTACTAAAAATACTAATAGTAATATGATCTCTAACAGTCAATTGAGAAGTAAGATAGCCTCGACAATTAGGTAGACTAACCAAGCCTAATTAAGCTCTAACTAAATCCATTGAAAATGAGGGATCAGAACCAACTGAATCACCTCGAACCCTATCAATCTTTTGAACAAATAAATCTCCATCATCCGGTACTCCTAGGAATTCAACAAGAAAAGGACGAGTAAGTACAATAGGAATACCTTGGACTGATGACCTAATCTCTAATAGATCTTTGACATTCTTATGCTCGATATTGGCAAAGAATTCCTTCACCAATAATGGATAGTATAGGCCAGCAATTGTCAATAAAGGGAGCCACTGAAGAGCTCGAAATAGAGGCAAAATTTGAAATTCAGCTTCCAAATCCACCTCAATAGATTGCTCCACTATGAACTCATTATTGTTTTAAGCCTCATACCAGTTAGCATTCTCTTGGTTTGTAAACCAAGAACGACTAAATTCAGGTTAAGCTTCAGAGCTAGATGCTTAAGTAGATCTCCTAGGTGCCATATGAATAAAAATAATTCAATAAACAAATAGCATATTAAAGATAAAATTAATTGATGAAATTGGTACCAATAGAAAGCTAATCAAATTTCTAACACAATGGTACTAAAATTAAAGCATTTTGAGGTTAGAATCTTCTAAAAAATTGAAAACAAAATTAGGAGAAGATGAACAGTGCTGAATCTTTGCAGAGAAAATTGTAGAAAATCTAAGTAGAACCTGACCTAAACAATGGAATAGATCGATCCAAAATTGAAAGAGCTTCAAATAGACACCAAGAATGTGAAATTTGGCCAAGAATTGAAAAAGTTATGGTGTTTTGAAATTAAAAGGGTGAAGGGGTCAAGTTTTGAGTGAAATAGGGTTGCTAGAGAAGAAGGGAGAAGCTGTATCATTTTTGCACATTTCATGGAGTTAATTGGCAGTATCTGGGGAGTTAAATGGCTTCATTTAACTAGTCGTGTTTAACTCCCTAGAATAGGGAGTAGAAATAGGGCTGGGGGCGCCGTTTTGTCCGGCCATTTTACTCTTCTAAATAGATTTTATCAGCCAAACTAAACAATTTTCGATCCAAATCAATCCTAATTCAAGTCATAATCAATCCAAATGATTTAAATACACAAATTGAACATGGATGAAGTTTAAGAACACTAAAAACACACTAAAATCAAAAAGAAAGGGCTAAAGCATCAAGAAAACTAAAGAACTTAACTTAAAACCAAAAACACAAAAACTCTCAAACTTAAAAGAACCACAAACAACACTAAACCAAACTAAAAAAACACCCAAATAGAAAATAAAAACTAGGACATGACATAATTAAAACAAATCACAAAAGAGAAAAAACAACTTTAAAACATTAAATATGCACTTAATTTAAAAGAAAAAGACCTAATACAAACTAAGACCAAATAAAAAATTAAAATAAAAGCACTTGAAAAACACACTTAACAACTTAAAAGACACTCTAAAGAGGCTGTTAAAAAGATTTTCAAAAGATTTTGTAACTCAAAATCAAAAGAAGTAGCCAAAGGCTTAAAAGAACTTTAAAGAAAATACACCAAAAAGCACACTAACTTAACTTTAAACCAAAAGCACACTTAATTAAACTAAAAGGACTTAACAAAAGGGTTGGGTTGCCTCCTAACAAGTTCTTCTTTAAGATCTTTTAGCTGGACATTAAAATTAGAGAATTTTTAAATAAAAATGTAGCTTACCATGCAGTAGTCCATACTTTCCAAAGGGGCCAACCAAGTTAAGAAGGGAATTTATACCTCTTAAAAGGTTCTTCCATTAACTATAAATCATACCCTTGATAAAATATAATTAAAACACTTTTTAAAAGCAAAATACCAAGGTAAATAATCAAGTATTGCAAATTTAGGCCTAGGAACACAAATAGAAACACTTATAAAATCTAAGGGCTCATATGGCATTTCACTTGGCTTAAACTCAACAATCCCATCACAAGCTCCTGAAGTGTAATCCTTTAACATAACAAAGAGCTTGTCCTCTCCACTAATGATCTTTTCATTATGAATTTCCTCCATTTCTTCATCATATAACAAAGCTAAAGTTCCCACTTCATTGGTTTCTACATCATGTATAGGTTTGGCTATATTTTGATCAAATTGAACCATAAAATCATAGAGTGATTCATCACTCTCCAAAGCTTCTTCAAAGGGTTCACATGCTTCATTCTTAAGACTTGATGTAGAAGAACAAAACTCATCCACGTCAAGATAATTTTTTTCTTGATAAATGGAAGTTAAATTATCCAACATTTCAACCAAAGAGTCAAGATGATCCAAGTCAAAAGCCTAGTTTGAAATTAAGCACTCAGTAACCTCTTTTTCATTCCATATACAAGGCATTGAAAATTCTTCCCTACCACTCTCTAATGGATAAGATGATAGCACATCTGATTCCAATGGAGTGGGTTAGGAAGGTTCATTAGAAAGTTCTTGCCTAAGATTGGCTAATATGTCCTCTTTTCAATTTGGACAAGAAGCTTTCAACTCAGCCATGGTAGGTTAAGGATTAGGTGGATGTTTAGCCAAATTTTGATCAACTAGGTCACAAATTTGAGCTTGAATATCAATTGAAGGCTCTTCGGAATAAGAGAAAGGTAAGTGTTGCTCATTATAAGATGATTCAAAACAAGGGTAATCAAAAAAATTCATTGAATCAAGGGTATAAAGATTGTCAATTGAATCATAAGCATCATTGCCCCAATAATTCCCATTAACTTCAAGCTCATACCATTGGTGATCATGCCAATAATCATTTTACCTCCACATCCTTGCAATGTTTAAAGCTAAACACTACAAGATGCTCCAAACACAGAAAATAAAGATCATAATAAACAAATAAAGCACAAGAACACAATATAAACAATATTTACACCTTATAGTAATTGACACCAATGTATTCTTAATATCACACAATAATCAGTTCTCTGGTAACAGTGTCAAAAACTTGTTAGGTAGAATTAGTATCACTATTTTAACTTCAATAATTAATTTAATCACATGCAATTCCAATTCAAATCCAAATCAACTTATCGGCAGTCTACTGGTCACAAGTAATAAAGTGGAGTAAACTTAAGACTCCAGAATATCGAACCCACAGAGAACTGATTATATGAACTACTAAGGTAGTTGGATCACAATTATCTAAGGAAACTCAAGGCTTAGTGCCTGTTTGAATGGGCTTATATCAGTAGAGTTTTTGTTACTAGAGTTTTTTTCTGTAGAGTTTTTCTGAGAACAGCTTTTTAAAAAAAACAGCTGACTGTTTGGTTGTCATTTAAAACAAACTTTTTAAAAAGAGCTTCATAGAGTAGATTTTTTGGTAACATAAAAATAAAAAGCACTTTTGATTTTAATTATATTTTATTTTATAATAAAAATTATTTATGAA